>VMDO01011836.1:40680-65128 GCA_007922755.1 Pedetes capensis | reverse complement strand
TCTTGTATCTGTGAGTCCTGTCGATGTGTTGAATCCTCAGGTTCTACAGCCATAGATTCAAACAACCGTGGATGGGAAACACGTTTCTAAAATAGAATTGCCTCTGTACTGAACATGTCCGGAATCTTTTACTTGACATTATTCCTAAGGGGTACAGTACCATAGCTACCTACACAGCATTTGCATGGTATGAGGCATTGTATGTGGCCTGTTGTTGTTAGGCGCCGTCGAGTCGGTATCCGACTCATAGCGACCCTCAGAGGGTTTTCAATGGCTGTTTCGGGATTGCCTTGGGAGTGGATTGCAAGGCCCTTCTCCCATTTTTGAGGTGCTGGGAATTGAACTCAGGACCTCAGAGACTGCAGCGCAGTACTCTACCAACTGAGCCAAATCCCAGCCCTAAGTGGCCTAGAGCTGGCTTATATGGCAGAATGTGCATATGTTATATGCAGATATGATCCCATTTTGCAGAAGGGAGTGGAGCATCTGAGGATTTGGGTACTTCAGGAGCCAAAGATATTGGGAACCAATCCCCAGGAGAAGCCAAGGGACAACTGTTTATCTGTTGGTCACATACAGAGTCCGTCTTTCCTTTCGAGGCCGCTCTTCTTCCTGTTTGCATAACACTGTGCTTACTGATTTTCTGCCTAATGCCACAGCTACTCCTGGTAGAAATTCTGACTCCACGAAGACTCTCAATGACGGTCCCATTTAGAGAGTTGACACCTGTCATCGACCCAGAAAGGGAAAATAAAGCTTCCTTCGTGTTTATTTACAAGTGCAATTTCTTTTATTTATTTATTTTTTTCAGTACTGGGGGTTGAACACCTGGCCTCGCGCTTGCATACTTTGCAAGTGCTGGACCACTGAGCTGCGCCTCCAGCCCTTTTTTTTTTTTTTTTTTTTTACTTTTTGAGATGGGGTCTCACTAAAGTACGTAGACTGCTTCTGGTCTCGAACTTGCAATCCTCCTGCCTCTGCCTCACGAGCCACTGGGATTACAGGTGTGCACCACCGAGCCCAGTTTACAAGTGCGATTTCTAAAAAACAACCACAAATTGTCTCTTCTCCCCATCCCAATAGGACGTGAAAGCAGCTCAGAGCTGGTGAGTCCATCTGCTCGGAATGTCTCTTCAAGACAATGAGGCTTGGTGGGACTGGAAATAGGTCCGTCCTGTCCCTGGAAGTGTTTCTTCTCCTCTGGTCCTCCAACCCAGAAGCCCTGGCTCTGGCTTCTCCCGTGTTTTGCCCAGCTCGGCAGGCGGGTTTTTGTTACGTGTTCTAGGTTGTTAGGTCCTCATTGTGCTTGTAACTGGAATGGGAGCATCCTGGGCAGGGTGGCTGTGGCTGAGCTTCTAGGAGCCTCGCTAGCCAGAGCACAGCCATCAGACTCTCTGGCTAGATAGGACTCGTCCGTTAGAGTCCAACAACACTTATCTGCTACCATGTTGAGTATTGGAGGTGTGTTAATTTTAAACTATCTTATTTAATTTTATTATATTTTGTTTCATTTATTTGTTCATTTGCAGTACTGGGGAGCTAAACACAGGGCCTTGCACCTACTTTGCAAGCCCACTGACCTGCAAACCTTTTAAATTTCTTATCTTCAGACAGGTTCTCGCTAAATTGCACAGGCTGCCTCTGGCCTCAAACTCAAGATCCTCCCGCCTCCACCTCTTGAGTCATTGGAATTACAGGCGTGTGCCCCTGAGCCCGGCTTGATTTTGAAACAGGGTCTTGCTAGAAAGGCCAGACTGGCCGGGAACTCGCAGTTCTGCCTCACCCTCCGGAGTGCTAGGATTACAGGCGTGTGCTACCATGCCTGGTTAAGCTCTATTTTAAAATGTTGGTTACAGTTTCATTTTTTTCTTCACAAGTCTGCTGTTTCATCTCTTAGGATTTAAAAAAAACAATTATTAAGACTTTAAAGCATTAAACAACAAAGCTATGTCAAGGGCAGGGTGTAACAGCTGCATTCTTAGATGTGTAAATAGCTATTCCAGTTTACCGCCTAGCTTCAAAACAAGGTGAATCAATCTTTCTTCCTTTCTTCCTTTTTCTTTTCTTCTTTTTTAAGAAGTACTGGGGAGTTGAACCCAGGGCCTCACACATGTTTTGACAGGCACTTAACCACTGAGCTGCACCCCTTGCCCATTTTTTACTTTTTATTTTGAAATAGGCTGTCGCTAAATTGCACAGGCTGCCTTTGGCCTAGAACTTGTGATCCTCCTGCCTCAGCCTCCCCAGTCACTGGGATGACAGGCATGAGCCACCGCATCCAGCTTAAATCTTTGTATTTTCTAAATGAAAAGGTAAGCCACGATCTTGCTCTAAGCGTCTTCTCACTTCTAAATACAAAACTTTGTTTTAAACTCGATTTACAAACTTAACAGGAATGACCGTCGACCTTAATATGTCAGGTGCACCTATCGGGCAATTTGTTGACAATCCTAACACAATCATGCCATGAATGATAAAGTCTTCAATTCAGAATCTGGCACATGTTTCCATCAGTGTACTCTGCAAGGTCAGTCCATCTGACAACAACAGGTAATTGGAAGTCAGGGAACTTAGCGATTCGTTTAAAGGTTTTATAGCTGGGTATGATGGAGCCAGGGCTGGGATTTAGCTCAGTTGGTAGAGCACTGCGCTGCAGTCTCTGAGGTCCCGGGTTTGATTCCTAGCACCGCAAAAATGGGAGAAGGATGTGGCAACCCACTCCCTAGGCAATCCCGAAACAATCAGCCACTGAAAACCCTATGAGGGTTGCTATGAGTCGGGTACCGACACTACCGCACCTAACAACAACAACAACAGTGATGGAGCCATGATTGGCACCCAGGTCATGTTAATGTGGTAAAAGTGCCACGTGATGATCTACGTACTGTGAGGCAGTGAGAAAGTAATAGAAAGGCTGGAGGCTTTGGAACGGACCAACCAGTCCATGGTCCTTGGCTGTCTGATTTTACTCTGTATGACCTGGAATAAATTGCTAACTTTTCAAGTTATCTGTTGAGTGGAGGTAATCTTTTTCCTGCCTCTCACAGATTTGTGGGAATCAAAGCTATAGAAACATAGGCAAAGAGAAGGGACAATTACCATTTGAGAATGAGTTTATTTGAAGCCACCAATATGGGTTTAGGATGGAGGGTACAGAACAGATAAGAAAAAAATGATACTTTGTTGATATGGATAATGTTTAGAATATTTTTAAAAAGTGAGTTACAGCCAGGTGCCATGGTGTATGCCTATAATCCCAGTGACCTGGAAGACGGAGGCAAGAAGATTGAGTTTGAGGCCAGAGGCAGCCTGCACAATTTAGCAAGATCCTGTCTCAAAATAAAAAATAAAATAAAAAGAGCTTGGGGTGCAGCTCAGTGGTAGTTCACTTGCCTAGCATATGCAAGGCCCTGGTTTAACCCCCCAGTACTGCAAAAAACAAAAGTAAGAAAAAAATAAAGTGATTTAAGGAATAAAGTAATGATTGGACATCTGTTTAAAGACTAAAACGCCTCTGTCCATCTCTTCATCCAGCCACCTGGAACACAGACCAAAATGTTGACCTAATAAAAAGATGGGGGTGGTAGAATTGCAAACGATTTTCTTTATTTTTCCTGGTGCGTTTTAACAGCCTGTTTGTTTCTGCAACAAATGGAGATGACTAATAGAAAAAACTGGGTCTGTTGTTCACATCTGGGATCAAATCACGGTCTGACACTTAAGCTTTGCAACCCTGCTTCCTCATTGTACGGCAAGGGCTCTGTAGAGTTGTTGGGGGATTAAAAGGGATGATGCCTGGAAAGCACTTAGCGCAGTACCTGACTCACAGTGAGCTCTTAACGTACACTATTGTTCGTCTGTCCTATCGAGTGCTCATACTGGGTCTTGGCAACACAGAGGTGAGCAGAACAGATGTGATTTGCTCTCGCAGAACTTACAGTCTAGATAGGAATAGGGACAATAACCAGATAAGCAAAGAAGTGAGCAATTAATTATAGGTTGAGATATGGCAGATAGTTTGTTTCTAGGAAAGAAATGAACAGGAAACCCAGGGAGAGAATAACAGAAGGAATGAATGAGAGATCTGCATTATTTGGAGGGGTCTGAGAACAGCTTTCCCTGAGGAAGTGGTATTTAAACTAAGATCTGTTGGAGGCAAAAAAAAAATACTACATAGTAGCTTTAAGTGAAAATTAGGAAAAAACAGAAACAAAGACAAACTTGCTGTCAAACACAAAAGGCCTCTCGCCGATTTCCTCCTAAATAGACACGGGACAAAATAACCTCGCTCGTAGGAGCCATCATTACTAGGAGAAAAGAGAAGGCTTTCATCTTTCTTTTCACTGCCAAAGGCCAGACCATGCCGAACAGCGTCTGACTCTCTATTTGAGAGAAAAGCCACCGTCTACAAATGATTTTTAAAAATGATCAGATGTGTGCGCAGCTCTGCGCTTAGCTGGTGGACGCTCTCTGGATCGACTGCTCCTATGTTGTGCTGGGCAGAGCTGCCAGGCATAGAAATGACCCTGAATTTCATTGAATGTGCACATTAAAAAAAAAAAAAGAAAAAGAAAAACAACACTCCTTTGCCTTTTTGCCCGGGCTACATGGCTTGGATGCCTTTTCACTGTGACCCGCAGCCCTGTTATCCTTATGGCGCTCTGGGGCTCTGACAGAGGCTGGGTCATTTGCCTCCTATGAAGCCATCAACAGCACAGGGGCTGTGGGGCTTTAGACTCTTCCCGCCTCTGCCCTCTTTCCACCCCGTTTCTTCCTTCGGCCCTGCCCACCCCTCCTCCGAAGAAGCGTTTCGCTCCTTCAGGTCCCACTCACCTTAGATGTCATTTCCGCTTTCTCTGGTGTCTCCCTGGCCTTTCTTGGGCTTCTTGCCCCTGGGCTCAGTGGCACCACGTGACACGTGGTCCCATGCAGTGGCTCGTGTGTGCATCTGTCTCCTCTGCTAGGCGGTAAGTTGCAGGAGGGCAAGAACGGGGTCCCTCTTTGTCATATCCATTAGGTTGCTAGACATCACGCTGCATGTGCAACACCCAGATGTTGGCCTTCCTCATCAGCCCTCACCACCACAAAATCCACATCAGCTTGCGAGACCTTCTTTCAGAGTAATTGACTAACATAAGCATCTTAAGGCTGCAACCATAGCCCTGTGGCATCCGATCCCATCAGATCTTGGAAGCTAAGCAGGGTCGGGTCTGGTTAGTGCTTGGATGGGAGGCCACCTGGGAACACCAGGTGCTGTAGGCTTGGGAGACAGATGTGGCAACCCACTCCAAAAAGTCAATCTGCCATTGAAAACCCTATGAACAGCAGAGAAGCACTGACAACAGTGTTCCGCCTGTTGTACACAGGGTCACTATGAGTCTGATACCAACTTAATGGCACCTAACAACAACAACAAAGCATCTTAAACAGCATGAGGCTGGGCTTGACAATTTTTTTTTTTTTTTTTTTTTACTTTTTGAGACAGGGTCTCGCTAAATTACGCAGACTGCCTCTGGTCTCAAACTTGCGATCCTCCCACCTCCACCTCCCGAGCCACTGGGATTACGGGCGTGCACCATCACGCCCGGCTGGGCTTGACAATTTTAGCTAAATATTCCGTTCTCTTGATTCTTTCTTTTTCCCTTTCTTCCTTGATAATAGCTGTATCGTTAAAAATAGCATTTGTAATCTGGGCACAGTGGAACACACCTACAATCCCAGTGACTTGGGAGGCTGAGGCAGGAGGATTATGAGTTTGAGGCCAAAGGCAGCATGCACAACTTAGCAAGACCTTGTCTCAAAACTAAAACGAGGGAGATTGGGGGGGTGCATTTCACTGGTAGGGCACTTGCTTAGCACGCACAATGCCCTGGATTCAACACTCCAGTACTTCAGAAAAAAAGTAGCTTTTGCAGAGTCTTTTCTTATTATAAAGTAATAATAATAACACAGTACTTGATATTTAAATTTTCAAGGATATGATCCAGCATAAAAATAAAGGAGAAAATTAAAAGTCTTTCCTAATCTTTGTAGGCATGTATAATAGGCATACAGATATTGTGTATATAATAATGTATAGAATAAGAACACACTATATACTCTTTTAGTAATTATATATGTGTCACTTAATACTCTTCTATATCTTTTAATTTTTCAAGGTATTTTGCATGGTAATATATCAAGTAGATGTGTCATTTACTTATTCAACCCTTTTCCCTATTGGTTGATGTTGTGAGGTGCCGTCGAGTCAGTGTCTGACTCATACTGACACTACGTACAACAGGTGAAACAGTATTGTTGTGCTTCTCTGCTGTTCATAGGGTTTTCAATGGCAAATTGATTTTTGGGAGTGGGCTGCCGGGTCCTTCTCCCAAGCCTACAGCACCTGGTGTTCCCAGGCGGTCTCCCATCCAAGGACTAACCAGGCCCGACCCTGCTTAGCTTCCGAGATCTGACGGAATCGGATGCCACAATGGTACAGCTGCAGGCTTTTGGTTGATAGTTGATGCCACTCCTTTTTCCCGAGGATTCTTTGATGAATATCCCGTATCCTGATGGGACATACCCCGGACAATAGAGGAGGGGTCTGGAAATATCTGCTAGGGGAGGTGGCTCTGGGATACTAAAAGCCCACATAGGAGAAAGCAGGTAAGGAGGAAATGGGTGGGTAGGAAAGGCTTAGAGGTGAGAGATGCATAAGTGCCCAGGAACCAGAAGGGTTTCAGCTCTGCTGGAGGGAGTGGTATCTGGCTGGTGGGTATGGGCAGTGAGGAGGCTACAGACGAGGTGACCAGAGCTAAGTCCTAAAGGACCCTGCAGGCCACTCTAAAGAATGTGGGCTTGGGGCAGTGGGAACGGCTAGAGGTAAGAGCAGAGAAAGGACATCCCGAGGTCTCCCCTTAGCCACAGCTTCCCTTTCCATGGCATTCGTTACCTGTAGCCAACCCTCATCCAAAAATATTAAATGGAGAATTCCAGAAAGAAACAACCCATCCGTTTTAAATAATTTTTAATGCAGTCTGTGGTTACAATTGTTCTAGTTTATTATTAGTTATTATTGTTGCTCTCTTGCTGTGCCTAATATAGAAACTAAACTTTCTCATAGCTGTGTCTGTAGAGGAAACATAGTGTCCGTGGGGCTCAGGGTGTCCCTTGGTCTCAGATGCTCACTGTGGGTCTTGAACGTCCGCCCCTGGGAAGATGGGTTCTCGTCTATCCTCATTGGTGGCTTTTAATGATCCCGAGGCTGCCATCACTGAGCACACTGAGACTCCACACTGTTTGTTTTTGTGGTGTTGGGGGTGGAACCCGAGGCCTCTCACATTCTAAACACACAATCTGAGGCTGAGCTGCAGCCCCAGCCGCACGTTTGATAGCTACACTCAGAGTTATTGGTGACACAACAAAACAGAAATTAGAATTAAGAGAAGAGAATGGAGCCGGGTGTGGTGGTGCTCGCCTGTAATCCCAGTGGCTCAGGAGGCAGAGGCAGGAGGATGGCAAGTTTGAGACCAGAGGCAATCTGCGTAACTTAGTGAGACCCTGTCTCAAAGAGTAAAAAGATGGGCTGAGGGTGCAGCTCAGTGGTCCAGCACTTGCAGAGCATGCAAGCTCAAGGCCCTGGGTTCAACCCCCAGTACCGCAAAAAAGAAAAAAAAGAGAGAGAGAGAGAGAGAGAGAGAGGAGAATGAAGACAAGCTCCCGTGTAAAGATCAGCTCTCCCGCACTGCCCGGCCCAACCCTGGACGAGGTGCCTCTTTAAATCCCCTGGTTGGCTCTGGCCTCCATCCCTGTCCAGAGGCCCCACCGGTGTGCCCCAATGACAAGGGGGCTGCATTTTCTCCCAGCAGCTAAATGATGCTGACGTGCCCACCCGAGATGGCCAGAGAGGCAGGTGTGGGCCATTCCGCGGCTGTAATCAGATCGCAGCCACCAAGCTGCCGCCCTCTGAGGACACAGTAAGCACGGAGCCGATCCTGCTGTGTCCCCCAGGGGTAACGTCTCCATTCAGGGAGCCCTCCTGGAGCTAATGGGCAGTGACAGCTCCATTTGAAAAAACACAGAAACGCTTAACAGGGAGGCTGTGCTGTGGCAGCCCCTAAGCTGCTGACTAGCGTGGCTCCCCTGCCTTGCGCCCCCTCGGTCAGCCCCTGCTCTTGCCGCTGCTCTGTGCTATCTCACTTAAAGATTTCATTGTTCTCTGAGGCGAGGGGGTGTGGGGAGACGGGGGAGGAGGTTGCAGAGCTGCCAGGAAGCTCTTTCACGCTTCTTTCAGCCTCTGGGGAGCCCAGGCAAATCAGCAGCCTTCTGCTCTGGCTGGGAAGTGGATGGTTTTTAAAGAAAAACAGCCCCTGAAGACTTTCTGCATCTCGGCTAACAGGCTTCCTGTGCTGGCGGGTTTGGATCCTGAGAAAAACCCAGGCAGACCTGCCTGGTCAGAGGCCATCTGCCACCAGCGATCCCTGCCACCAACCCCTCTTCGATCTTCCCTCACCTCCACCCCTTCCGCTTCACCCACTTTCCCACAGCCCTGTCTACCCTCTGCACCCTCTGGGTCATTGCCCACAGTGTCCTGCCTGATGTCCCTGGTGCCATCCTAGCCTCTTGCTCCTCTCTATCCCCCTCCGCAGCCACCCCTCAGTCCCACTGACATCCTTGGCATCCTGTTGTTGTTGTTGTTGTTGTTAGGTGCCATCGAGTCAAGTCCGACTCATAGCAACCTTATGTGCAATAGGCGAAACACTTGCCAATTCTGTGACAGAATCACTACTTGGTATCCTGAGACTTCCTGTAAATGAAACCAAGTGTTTGACATGCCCCTGGCCCCCAGCCATATGCCCCACCCTTCATGGCCTTCTCTCATTGCTCACCACATAGCTCAGGCCAAAAGACTTGGGGACAATGACTCCTCTGTCTCTCATCTGCCACATCCAATCCATCAGCAAATCTTGGCTCCAAATGCAAAGTGTATCCCCAATCCAAAATCATCTTTGCACCTTTCCTGCAATATCCTTCCTCTAGACCCTTGTCCTCTCTTACCTGATCATTGCTGGGGTCACTGTTCCCATCCATGCGCCGGCCCCCCCCCCCATTCAGCCTGATTTGTACACCACACCAATGACCCCATTTAAACATGTCGGATCACGTCATTTAGGGCTCAGAACTTTCCAGCGATTTCTTATCAAGTTGACGTGAGAGTCCATTGTCCTCACATGGCCAGAGAGGCCGAGCTTTGGCTCCGGGCCCCCTTTATGATCTCTTCTATCGCTCTCCCCTTCTGTCACTCTGCTCGGGCCACACTGACTTCATCGATGATTACACCAAGAGAGTTCCTGCCTCGGGGCCTTGGCACTTGTAGTTTGTTCTGCCTACAAAGTTTTTCTTCAAGACATCCAAATGACCCACTTCACTGAGCTCTTGCTCAAAGCCACAGGAAGCTTAGACTCTCTGTAAGGATTTGCAGTAGAAAACAGGAACCAAACAAAACAGCTATGAAATGTTGATCGCCTACTTAGTGCCAGGCGCTGTTGCTGGCACATGCCCTGTCTCATTCTGTCCCCGTTGTAACCCCACAGGATAGGAAGTAGGGATCTGAGGCATGAGGAAAGGGGGCCAGAGCTGCATAGCTAGTGAGCCGCAAGATGCCAGGATTCAAATCACGTCTGTAACCTACAGATCCCCGGCTCATTTTTACCCGAAGAACAAGCAAGCAGGAGGCTGAGGCGCTGAGAGCTACATCCATTATGCACATCAAAGCCCTCCGCTCCCTTTTCCGAAAGGCTTTGAAGAGAAGCCTGTGCCCCTTGACCGACTCAACATCCCTGTACTCTCCCAGTGACGGGAGCTCAGCGGCCACCATCAGTGTCCTCCCGGTTGCCAAGTTCATCGGCCCACTTTTAGCAACTGCCCTACTAGGCTCCTGGGAGACAGTTCAGTGGTGGCAACGCCTTTGGCCTTAGCTTCTCTGTTTCCAGCTTAGTGGATGTCGCTTTCTCCCGCTTCTTTTACTTCTCAGAGACAGGGTGAATTTTTTCATGAGCAAATGGGAATGAAATCCTTACCTCTCAGGGTTGTTCCACAAATTAAAAAGAGAACGTGTGCAAAAACATTTTGCAGACATCTGTTGCACAGAGTGCTCAATGGCTTTTACTACTCTTATTATCTTTTCCCATTCTCTTTCAGCCATCATTTGAAATTTTTTCCAAGCTTCAGAGCCCATCCTGCTGTCTCCCTCTGGTCCTCAGCTGGACTCCCACCGGCCTCCCAGAGCCATTGTGTCCAAAATGCAAATGGACATCTTTCTGAATTCTCCCACTCTCTGCCTCCACACACTCTGTCATTCAAAGCATCAACCCCAGTCTTGGCTTCTCCCTCACCTCTTCCCCATGCGGTTATTCAGTCTGTCGTTAGCCTATCAACTACTTTTCAAAGTGGAACCAAACACCTGAGCTTGGATGGCAGATGGACCCAGCAGCTCCTGCTACTTTGCTGTTCCTTAACTGTGTGACTTTGGACAAACAACATAATCTCCCTGGCCTCCGTTTCTTCATCTGTAAAATGGGTATATGACTGATATATGATGGAGTCGTCGTTGTTGTTGTTGTTAGGTGCCATCAAGTTGGGTCCAACTCATAGGGCCCTGTGTACAACAGAACGAAACCCTACCCGATGCTGTGCCACGCCCCGCACTTTGTCAGTGCTCCTCTGCTGGGGTCAGTGGAAAGATTAAGATAATGCAAGTGAATGGTTTTGCAAGGTGCACATAGCAAATGCACAGTGAATGTTAGCTGTCATTATCACGACTACTGCTGCTATTATATTCATTTGGATGTTGTTAACCTCCTGTGGACACGGAAATACTTGGAACTTTTGCGTGAATGGGTTTTGCTGGTGAGGAACAAAGAACAAGGCGCCCCTGAGTTAGCACCTTGTCTCTCGTTAGGTGGGAATGCAGCATGTGAGTGGGTGTGCATGCGTGTACAAACACACGTCATAGCTTTGCTCTGCCTCATGCCCTGTCGCATCAGAGGACCGGTAGCATGAGTAAGAAACAGCAAGGGTTTGCTCTGCAGAGCCTGACACGCTCACCAAGCCCTGGTTTGCCTTGCCTTCCACCCCATCTTCCTGTTCGGAGAGAAGATGACTTGGTTTACCTCCTGGCACCTGTCTGGGTGCCAGTGACTAAGCCAGCTCACCAGGACTCTGTGGCTGCCCCGGCATTGCAGGCAGCACCACAGCCAGGTCTTACGGTTGGGGTCTTCTTCCCACTGGCTGGAGTTTATACAGTGTATTCTATTGAGCTGGAAACATATATTGTCCTGATTAAGAGTCCCAAGACGTCACTCTAAGGGACCTGCTGCTATAAACACTGAGCTCTCCAAGATGATGTATCCATGGGTCGTAAGTTTACATCTCGCACCACACGAAGCCTCTCAGGTGCCTTCATCCCGTCTTTTCCAGCAGATGAGCTCCGCCTGCTCTTTGGGGTGGGGTTGGGGACCATATGCCACATGCCACCAGCCCCACATCTCATGCCTTTGCCATACTGTCCAGGAGGAAGCTGGGGGCGACTCATGAGCTCCAGGAACCGAAGGTCAGGAGCCCAAGGTCCTGGACCAGAGGTCATGAGAATATCGCGTTTTCTGTTGCTCTCATTTCTGATCATTACGACAAGGCCTCCCAGTTCCTGAAGGGGCGGGGATTGGAGAGAGCCACGCCCAGTTCTGTTCGGTTCTGTTTTGTTGGGGCTTCTGTTTTAGTTTTTCCCACCCACCACAAGTTCTTTTCTTCCCCTCTCATAGTGTGGGCGAAATGCTGAAAACTTCGACCGGTTTTTCACCCGCCATCCACCCGTCCTAACACCTCCTGACCAGGAAGTCATCAGGAATATTGACCAATCAGAATTCGAAGGATTTTCCTTTGTTAACTCTGAATTTTTAAAACCTGAAGTCAAGAGCTAAGTAGCTGTGTAGATCTCCGTCCTTCATTTCTGTCATTCCAGCTCGATAGCTATTGTGGTGCCATTTTTTTTTTTCTCCTCACTGCCCAGTTGCATCCATGTTCTGTTTTCTGATGACACTAGAGTGACCATGTTTCAGAACCCAAATGCCCTCAGGTAGCTTGGAGCATCTCTGTGAGATGCAGTTATACAGGTGGCGCCTAGACAATGCTGCTGCATAATGGAGACATTATTAAAGTCCTCTGGCAACGCGAGGGGCCAGGATGTCAGCTCCATACGTCCAGAGGAGAGAGAAAATGCCTGCTTTCTCTCCCTCATCTTCTGCACTGCCATTTCCACCGCCAACCATCCAATCTCGATTCTTCCTAGGAAATGGGTAGACTCATTGGATGCTAGCAGTATTCTTCCACGGCCAGGCTTGGAGGTCGGCCTGCATCCAAGTGTATGGTTCCTTTGCCCTAGGGGGACTCCCTGCCCGCACGCTGCCTGCTCTGGAGGCAGCAGAGCTTTGAAAGGAACATGCTAAAAAATCAAATGTTATTTTCTTTAACTCAAATTGAAGAAGATTATCTTAAGTCTTTCTAAAATTTCAAGCGTGTGCTTTTAGACACTTCCGCTCTGAAAGCACTTCCGGGTGCAAAAGGCAACCAGCTTGGGTGCTACCTCCATGCTGTAATTTCCAGTACTCTATGTCCCTGGTCACCTTCGATCCCCAAACTACTCAGAAAGGGCATTTGGCATGGTTCCCTGAAACACTATGGTCACTCTAGCAAGCCCCCCCAGGGCCATGGTTTTACATTTCAAACTTTATTTGTTTTGGAGTTTTGTTTCTGTTGTTGTTCAAATGCAAAAAGGGAAAAAAAACTTACTCATTTTGTTCTACATGCATTAAAATCTCTGTCCAAATGTTATTAACCGCAATGACCTGCTTTGGTTAAACCAAGAAGTCAGCTGTAGAGCCCAGCAGCCTCCTGCCTATGGGGAGGGGATTTGTCTAGGTTGGTTGCTGGCTTTGGAAAGCTAATTAAGTACTCTGAGAAAGACACCATCTCTCGAAACTCAGATCGTTGAATTCTTCACTTTGATGTTGTTTTGCAAGATGTTTGTGGAAATGTTCGTTTGTATCTGGATATCTGTTATGTGCCATTTTTCTTCTAGCATCAAGATACAATAAAAAAAAAAAAAAAGAAAGAGAAGAAGAAATGCTATCTCAAGGAAAACTACTCTCTTTGAAAAATGTGGACCCAAACTTCAAAGTAGGGCCCGATGAAGGAGCTCAGGAGAAAGGATTAAGATCCATAGCTTAAACCCAGCCCGGCTGTTCAGCCAGGCAGAGAGAAGAGGCTGTGCTTCATTTAGGGACTTCTGGTGGCTTGCAGTGGGGTGGGGACCAGGCCCGAGCCCCCGACATGCTCAGAGCTCAAAGCCCACATTCCCACCAGGGCCAAGTTTAGAGGCCAGCTAGGAACATGGCTGCTGCATCAAAATCCCCACTCCTCCCAGCGCAGGCTGAAGGGTCTTCCTCGTAACCAACTCTGTAAGCTCCCGCAAGCCCAGAGAAGCCCCTTGGGTGGCTGAGAGTTCATTTCCATCTGAGCGGATGGGGAGACCAGGTGGCTCCTCACCCTACCCGACACCCCTGCTCTTCTCCAGCTGCCCAAAAGAGAATTTTTCTCACAGGTCAAGAGGTTCACAGAAGCTCTGGGGCTTCTGAAAGATGCTCAGGGGAACTTGAAATGCTTGATGGCTGCCCTCAGAATATGACTTGTCATCCTTAAGAAGAGCAGACCTTAGGGTTCCCCCCCCTCCCTAGTCATGCTTTTCTGTCCTCTCTTGTCACCTTGCTTCAGACTTGGGGACAGCCCCTATTGTTGCCATATTGTGCCAGCAAACTTGAAGCCCAAGCCAATAAGCTTAGGATGATTGAGAAGGAGGGAAACCAGGGCAGCATCCTTTCCTCTCGTTGGGGACTCTTGTGTCTGGAGAGAGGAAGTAACTTTCCCAGGGTCGTTCAGCTGGAATACAAACCCGGATGTCCTGCCTGCAGCACAGGATGGCTGCTTCTGTCTGTGACAACACAAGCACTTCTGAGCCCTGCCTCCACCAGGCCAGTTGTTTGAGGTCCTTCATCTGGCCCTTGGGTTATCAAGCCTTGGACATGCGGTCAGGGTAATGACCATGGTGAAACACTGAGTCACTGACAGATGACCTGAGACCACCTTAGAAAGCAGTGTGTGATGGACGGATGGATGGATAGAAGATAGATCAATAGATAGAATATATATATAGGATATATATATATATATATATATATATATATATATATGTATGTATATATATGTGTGTGTGTATGCATATATATGCACATACATATATACATATACATATATATACATATATACATATACATATATATATATATATATATATATATATAGTTGTTGTTGTCAGGTGCCATCCAGTCAGTGTCTGACTCATAGCAACCCTATATACAGCAAATGAAACACTATTGTCAGTGCTTCTCTGCTGTTCATAGGGTTTTCAATGGCTGATTATTTTTGGGAGTGGGTTGCCAGGTCCTTCTCCCAAGCCTACAGCACCTGGTGTTCCCAGGCGGTCTCCCATCTAAGGACTAACCAGGCCCGGCCCTGCTTAGCTTCCAAGATCTGACACCACAGTGAGACAGCTGCAGGCACGTATATATTATGTCCATGTCTATGTTGCACTCTGCATCTTCCAATCTTGCCATTAGTTTTCACATTCCACAGACGTCAGAAAAAGATACTCAAGCCCCTGTCTCTGTTCTCCTAGAATACCTTATTGAGGGCTGGTCGGATCGTCTTCTGTAGCAGCAAGGGGTTATTAGTCTGACTTTCTACTGTTCCCTTCTCTGTCAACATTCCTGGGCTGAGGAAACTGGGAAACAGAGCTTTCAGCATCTATAATCTTTGAGGAATATTTTGCAAACAATGAATTTGCAGGAAGAAAAAGTTTTAATTTATTTTTGCAATCTTCCATTTAGTCCTCCCCCTTCCATTCATTTCACCAGCATTTTCTGAGCTCCAACCATGTACTAGGCTGAGTGCCAGGATCACAGTGGGAGATAATAAAGATGCAGTCCATCCCTTCCCCCCTTCTTTCCACAGCCTACCATCTGTTGAGAGAGCAGTCATTAAACAAGTAATGAAAAGTACTTAAAGATAAGTAGTCTCTGGGTTCGTTGGAAACAACTTTTTACAAAAGAAGATGAACTCATAAAAAGTCTTTGAGGCTTCTCTCTCTCTCTGTAGACCACAGTGTGAGGCTGAAGAAGGTACAGCAGCATCCTCTTGACTTGGACTTTTGGGACAATCATGTAGTGTGATGGGTGGGGAAGGACAGAGGTAAGATGGTGTGTGGGATGGGCTTCCTTCTAGAAGATCAAGGACACAATCTCTGTGCTTAAACAAACCACAGAATCCCCAAGACCCAAGCAGACCACTTCCCATACTGTCTGGTTCTTCTGCTCCACCAGAAAGGCTGAGATTTCTCCAAGAAGTTGGGGGGGACTTGAAAAAAGAAACTAAATAAGAAAATCCAAAGAAATCTAAACAAGATCCTTGTTAGCCATGCCTAATTGTCTACCAGGATCTAAGAATCCCCTTTTGATTTCTTAGACTTCCCATTGACTGCTCCTCTCGTAGCACAGGATGGGACCCTGGTCACAGTGACCTTCCTGGGAGACTAATAGAAAGCCAGTGTAGTTAATAATCCTCTTTGGATGAGCGCTGCTATTTTCATGTGGCCTTAAGATGCCATAACCCGGAAGGAATTGCTCACAAACAGGGGGCCATGCTCTCCCAACGTCTACAGTACAATCCTGGCGTGTTTTGTAAAAGGATCTATTCACAGGGCAAAGTCCATAAAGACAAATTGTATTTGAACCATGTGGCTGCCAGAGGCCCAAGTCATCATCAGCACAAGTGGGAAAGGACTTCCAAAGTCAGGGTTGGTGGGGAGGGAAATTCTGCAACAAACACTCAGGTAGGCAAGGCCAGGAAGGGCCGATGGTGCCCCCTGAGTGAATAGCTGCTGATCTTCTGGCCCTAGACACGCCTGCCTCTGAGCCCGCATGTACTCCTGGTGCTTCCTGAACTTGAAAGGCCCTCACACGGCTCAATTCACACTAGGGCTGAAGACGGATCGTGCCCATTTGGGAAACCTATAGGACCAATGAGGGCTGGGATTTAGCTCAGTTGGTAGAGCACTGCACTGCAGTCTCTGAGGTCCCAAGTTCAATTCCCAGCACCGCAAAAATGGAAGAAGGGCCTGGCAATCCACTCCCAAGGCAATCCCAAAACAGTCAGCCATTGATAACCCTGTGAAGGTCGCTATGAGTCGGATACCAACTTGATGGCACCTAACAACGACAACAACAACATAGGACCAATGACAACCAATTCCATCATTTTGCTTCAGAGTGAGGTGCTTGGTTCAGGGCTGACTATAAGTTAGGGAAAAAATAAAGGAGCTCACCCTTAGTCAAGTCTTTGTTCATTGATTCATTCAGTCGACAAGTGATTCTGAATGGCCTACCCTGTGCTAGGTACTGTTCTCAGCACTGGAAATGCGATAGTAAAGAACTAGATGGGGACCCTTCCCTGTTGGACAGGAACAATAAATAGGAATCTCTGAAGGCAATCTGAGCAATGAAGACCATTGAAAGGATAGCAGCATAAAACGTGAGGGGTTCTGGAGGAGGATGCACAGTCCATATTGAAGAAAAAGAGGTAGCTGAGTTTTCCCCTGGCCCTGGGTGGTAATACATGGAGTGCCTGGATGCAGAACCCCACATAGCCAAGCATAGCAAACAGCAGGCCAGCTGGGACGTGGCAGAAGGGCTGGGTCATGGCTGGAGGTGGCCCACCATCTGAAAGCAGCTTCATCGGTGCCTTCAGCCTGCTCTCTCTGGCCACATCTACCCCAGCATATGCCTGATGACAGCTTCAAACCCCTCCATCCCACACTTCTGCTCAGATACCCCCATAGGAAGTAGGGAGTGCCACAGAGACGTTTATACATCTCAGGGGGCAGCAAACAAGAAGCAGTTCTGAGCCCAGCAGTGAGCAATCCTGCTGGGGCTCAAGTTGAAGTGAGGGTGGATAAGCCCAGGAGTCGGGCCAAACTCTGAGTCACCCAGTCCTCTGTGTCACCAGACGCAGCTCTGGCCTCAGGGGGGCATCTCCCTGGCACATGGGACTCTCAGGCCTTATCCTTGGTTGTCCTGCAATGAAATAGCCAGAGGAGCTGGGATGAGGCAAATTGAGAGCGCTATGGTCAGGTGAAAATCACCCACCCACTGGGCCATCTTGGGCAGCCACTTTACCCACCTGTGCATCCATTTTCTCTTATGTCAAACGCTGAGGGGAGAGGGCTCAGCTCTACCTGCCCTCCAGATGGGTGAGGTGAGGCTGGGAAGAGGCGATAGGCTGACGAGGACCCCACAGAGGTCAGGGCACCCTGTAGACCTGCTAGTTAGCCCCCACTCACATTTCCTGCGAAAACCTGCCTCAAACTATAGTTAGTAAACTGGAGTTAATGCCCATACACACTGAAAGAAAAAAGAAAGATGGAAAGAAAGGGGAAGAAAGAAAAAGGAAAGGAAAGGAGGAAAGGGAAGGAAAGGAAGAAAGGGAATGGAAGGGAAGAGAAGGGAAGCTGGAGAAAGGAGGAAAGGCAATGCCAGGCTGGCTAGGAGAATTGACTCTTTCCTTTTTTACAACCCCTCACTGTAAGCTTTGGGGTTTTGTTTTGTCCACGCTGTAAACATCTTTGGAGAGAACCTCTGGCTGATGAAGTCCCAAAACCCCACCCACGAAGTCCCAAATTCTAGTTCATGGGTGGGGTTTTGAGCAGCCCTGCAAAGCCTACATTGCACCAGTGAGTGTGGGATAGACAGCAGTCAGCTCCTTTCATTGAGCACTAATCTGATTTTCCCCTGTGGCCATTCAGCCCCCTAGAAACAAGTGGCTAGGCATCAGTTCTCCTTTACAAAGAAAGAGGCCTCCTAGCCACAGGGGTCGCTGCTGAGTGTTTTTCCCCAGGACACTCTATCTAATAGCTAACTCTATGACATTAGGCATGGTGAGAAGCAGTTACCAGTGCAATCCTAAAGTCAAAACATACTACGCCCATACCCATCCTACTTTACAACAATCCTTTGAAAACCTCAATGACTTATTTTCTTTCTTAGAAAATTTCCACCAACTTTTCCATCCCAAAGGCAACTTACAATGTGAAATGGAGCTAGTGCAAGCAATACAGCTGCTAAAGATTGTCAGCACAGGGCTCATTTCTGACTCTGCTTATAAAGATGTCATCAGCCTTCCGGTGACTGGCATGTCTTGATCACACTGCCATCTTCTTATGCTGTGTTAATGTGTTTGCTTTCCATTTGGCAGAGAGACAAGAGAGACACCTCCAACTTCGACAAAGAGTTCACCAGACAGCCTGTGGAACTGACTCCCACTGATAAGCTCTTCATCATGAACTTGGACCAAAATGAATTTGCTGGCTTCTCTTATACTAACCCAGAGTTTGTCATTAATGTGTAGGTGAATGCAAACTCCATCGCTGAGCCTGGGGTGTAAGACTTCCGGCCCCGTGTATGTATGTATCAATTCTAGTCTTCCAGGATTCATGGTGCATATGCTGCCTTTCAACATGTGGAGAGCTTGTCCTAGAGGGCTTTTCTTTGTATGTGTAGCTTGCTAGTTTGTTTTCTACATTTGAAAATGTTTAGTTTAGAATAGGCGCATTATCCAATGATAGAGGTACAATTTTCCAAACTTCCAGAAACTCATCAAATGAGCAGAAGTTGTTCAAAACGACTGTGTCTAACACCAAAATGCTTCCGTATTTGTAATTTTTAAAGTCAGAAGCTGATGTTCCTGGTCAAAGTTTTTACAGTTATCCTCTAATACCTTCCCTGAATGCTAACGAAGCATGACTGGTATTTTTAAAAGTTGTGAGTAAGCTTTGCAGTTACTGTGAACTATTGTCTCTTGGAGGAAATTTTTTTTTGTTTGTTTAAAGAATTGATATGATTAAACTGCATTAATATATGCAAACTCTCTTGTTTACATGGCTGTTTTTAAATGCACTCTGGGCCCAACATTGCAGAGTAGAGAGCAAGGGCAAGAGCTTCGTTTCCCTCACACGGAATTTTATTTCCTTTTCCATAATTTTTGTAGTGGGGTAGAGAGTGATAAGTCATTTCCTATGTCCATTATGCAACTACTAAATCACCTTTGCTTACATATCCATCACCCTTACATCTTTTACAAAGCAGGAAAGAAGAAAGAATGGGGAGTTTAATTAATATGTAATGATTTCCCACATTTCTAAATGGGGCATTTTATATGAATTTCTGGGCTTTCCAATTTCTTTGCGGAAAAAAAATCAGAAGACTGGAAATACTAGGCCTATATTTCTGTGTGGAAATAATTCTGCAGAACTGAGAAGTGGCCATATCCCTTGAAAACAGTGCATGTTCTCAATTTACCACAATCTCCACCACTCCTCCATGCCCTTCCCTGACTGCTGTATCATTTGAAATGGAGACTTCTGCCATCTGTGAGCCACAGGCTTGATTAGCTTAATATCTTGCTGCACCCATAATCAGAGTATCTGCACATCTATCCAATCAACGTAGTTCGTGTTTATTATGAAGCACAAAATATATAACAGAAATTTCGTTCCAGCTGCAATGAAAGTCAGCAAGGAGGCTGGGGTCGGTAAAGAGAGAGCACTTTTATGTAGTCTGTGATTACATTACTATTTGTAAGACACCTATGTTGTTGTTGTTAGGTGCCGTCGAGTTGGTATCTGACTCATAGCAACCCTACATACAACAGGGGAAACACTATTGTCAGTTTCTCTGCTGTTCATAGGGTTTTCAATGGCAGATTGACTCTTGGGAGTGGGTTGCCGGGTCCTTGTCCCAAGCCTACAGCACCTGGTGTTCCCAGGCGGTCTCCCATCCAGGTACTAACCAGGCCCGACCCTGCTTAGCTTCTGAAGTCTGAGGGGATCAGACGCCACAGGGCTATGGTTGCAGGCCAGACACCTATACTTACCTTGAACTATTTTATCCTAATGTAGCGCAGCATTTGCAAAAGGAAAAAAAGCATATGCTATTTTCTGAGAAGTTGTACTTGTTCAGGGAGGCCCAAGACGGCGTGAGAAAATAAAGGAGATCGCTTCTCGACACTCTTGGTATGAGAAAGAGTCCCACTCTCCCTGAGCAGAGTGGCACGGTGCTGCTCTGAATGAAGTCATGCTTCTATTTTCTTTGCAAAAGATGTAGTACTCCAATCTGGAGCCCATGCTTTTGTAGCTGCTAAGGCTAGTAGGTAGCAGGAAAGAGCAAACTTGTCACACTAAGTACATTCTGACTCTCTACGGGGTTTATTCATCTCCTCCTTTCTTGGAGGGGCCCCAAGGAAATGGAGTAATTGGGCAGATACCGCGAATCCACTGATCCTTCTTAGGAAGCTCATCTTGGGAGAATTTTAGAAACTCTGCCAGTTCAAATTGGGTGAAGCCAACTTAAACTTAAAGGAGAAACTGTGTATTCTGCGCATCCCATTTAGAAACAAATATACATGGGTTTCTAGAGATGTTTGGTGACACGTCCCATTTAAGATGGTATTAGACAGGAGGTTACCATTCCATGCCAGCTTCCCCTACTTTCTCCATCTGCCAGATATAAACTCATCTTTCATTTAATAAATATTGAGCTCCTAATCTGAGCCTGTCTGCAGCCATAGCATTGTAGCATCTGATCCCATCAGATCTCAGAAACTAAGCAGGGTCGGACCTGGTTAGTCCTTGAATGGGAGACCACCTAGGAACACCAGATACTGTAGGCTTGGGAGAATGACCCAGCACCCACTCTCAAAAAATCAATCTGCCATTGAAAACCCTATGAATAGCAGAGAAACACTGAAAATAGTGTTTTGTCTGTTGTACATAGGGTCATTATGAGTTGGAAGGAACTAACTTGGTGGCACCTAACAACAACATTTCTGACCCTACGGGAGAAGGATGTGGCGATCTACCTCTCAAGCAATCCAGACACAATCAACCATAGAAAACCCTCTGAGGGTTACTGTGAGTCAGACCTGACTCGCTGGCACCTAACAACAACAATAATTCTGAGCTGGGTACAGACCTGAGTGCTGAGGTTCTGGAGACTAACAGGGTAGTCCAAGACTTTCCACTTATGGGGACAAGAGGATTGCAGAAGCCTCTTATCTAAGATCATGTTCCATGAGAAAGAGTGGCAGCTGCTATAAAAATCTTGTGGCTTATTCTCATTGGCTTATCCTGGTCACATGTACATTCCCAAACCAAGCACTGTGTCTGGGTTTAGGCAGGGAGGCTGGGGAGGTTCTTTGATTGGCTGAGTCCATGTTGTATTAATATCTATTGTATTAGATATCTATTAGTTATCTACCATTGTTGTTAGGTGCCATAGAGTCATGTCTGACTCATAGCAACCCTCATAGGGTTTTCAGTGGCTGATTATTTCGGGATTGCCCTGAGAGTGAATTGCCGCATCCTTCTACCATTTTTACAGTGCTGGGAATTGAACCTGGGACTCCAGAGACTGCAGAGCAGGTCTCTACCAACTGAGCTAAATCCCAGCCCAGTGTCTATCTATTAGTTATCCATAAAATAAGCTACCTCTGAATTTTAAAATGACAAATTTTTTTACCTCTTAATATCTCTGGATTAGGAATCTGGGTGTGGTTTAGCTGGCTGACCATCTGTCCTGAGATTGCAGGCAAGCTCTTGGCCAAGGGTTGAGGTCACATATGAAGGTCCAATGAGGGGACTTGAGATCACATCAAGGCTTCTTCACGTGATTCGTGGCAACTTCAGTTGCTCACCACATAAGCCTCTCCACAGAGCTGCCTAGGACACGGTGCTGGCTTCCCACAGGGCGAAGGATACAAGTCAGAGAGGGCCCACTTTGAAGATCATGGTCTGTTTGTAACCTAAGCTCAGAAGTGGCATCTTGCTGCTATTTTCTATCCTTTAGAAGCAAGTCAGTAAGTCCAGTTTAAGCTCAAGGGGAGGAGATTATATAAGGCAAGATAATCGGGACATGGGAGTTCCTGCAGCCATCTTAGAGATGCCTATGACATGCATCAGGAGGTGCATCTCTGCAGCTAGGGGTGGAGGGCCACCCAGCCACAGGAATGGCCACAGGACAGATCTGAATAAAACTTGGATCCTGTTCTTGGAACACAGGCGATATGTGTATGCTCAGGGAGAAAACCACAATAGTGGGGTTCTTTGTGTGAGGGAATTTGGGGTTACCCCAAAGACACTTTGGGGCTAGTGATATCTCAGAGGCGAGCCAACACTGAGGAGAAATTAAGGGAGCAGCTGGCTTGACATTGCATTTGCCCATGGAGTTTTCTATTGTTTCATAGCCAAGCTGACTGCCAGATGCAAGGGCCTGAATTCCACCTTCTGAGGGGCAATCCTCCTTTGTCTTCAGGGACTCAAAACCCACCAAGAAGATGAGTTGGCAGAAACATAGACACGATATAAGTCTAAATTGGTTATCTGATACTCAATAACAAACCACCTCAAAATTTCGTGGATTTGGAAATACAACCTTTTATTTGGCTCACAGTGGTGGTTTTCCTGCTCGGGCCACCCCAGCTTATTGCTGATGGATCTGCTTGCATACCTTTAGGCAGCTAGAAAGTCAGCTGGTGACAGTGTCTAGGGTGGCCTTATCCACACGCACAGTGATTGACAGACTGGCTAGTCTAGGGGAAGCTCAGTGGCTGGCTGGTTTTGTTTCATTTGCTCTCTGATGTTTGGGAAGGCTGGGATTGGCTCCTTCGCATAGTGGGCTTAATGACTTCAAAGAGAGGTAGATTCCACCTCTGGATGAGAGGCCCTGTAAAGGTGAACAAATTCAGGGATGGAAATGTTTGCAAACAATTTCATATCTACAACATAGTCCACTGATGGAATTGTTTGTGAACTTTGAGAGCACCAAAGAAATAAGGCAGATGGGAAAGAAATTACCAGGAATATCCTGAGCTTCCCCATAGTCAGACTTTTTAATCTCAACAGACAAAGCCCCAATATCAGAGTTTAGGCTTGTCAACTGAAGAACCAGAGCCAATGAAGAGCTGATTTAGGCTCTTCAAATCAATGATGATGAACTACTCTAATCCTCAGGTCTTATTACTGTCAAGGTTTTCTTTTCCTAATTTCATGTGCAATCTGATATGCTGGTGAAAACAGGAAGGAATTCAAAGCAAGCTAGATAGAACCAAATTGGAAAACCCATACAGTACCACTTATCAATATCTAGCTTTAAAAGGCCCAAAGACAAATATCACTGGTCCTGTTTCTTTGCTTGTTTTGACACACAATTGCCATGACCCACATGGAATTCTGCTACTCAGAACTTTCTAGGAGGCAATGCTTATTCCAAAAGTGAATCCTGATTTCCAAAGGCAGAAACGTTTTGAGCTCTAGAGACCTTGTCCGTAGAGTGAACCACATTCCACCTACTGTGTATTTTTACCTGGTAAATGCTACTCTCTCTGAGGTAAAACCTGACCAAACTAGGCCACCTATCAGGGTGGAATTAAAATGATATTTGGACAACAGATGCAAGGACATTGAGTTCTGTTTTCAACCAGTGACTCCTCCTCAAAAGGCAAAAGGGAAATGAAGGCACAGAGGACAATGCCTAGCAAGTGAAATTCATTCTGATTTGAAGATTTTGTTGCTTATCCCAATGTGGAACTGTATAGAAAACTCCCAGGTATTTTGTGGGTTGTATAAGTTATTGATAGCTCTTAAAAATTTACCCCAACCCTTAGCAGCTTGAAATAATACATATTTATTATCTCCATTTTTGTGCATCAAGAGTCTGGACAGAGCTTAGCTGGGGCCTCTGTTTCAGAGTTTCTCATAAGCCATAATTAATATGTGCCCTGGGGCTGTGGTCTCATATGAAGATTCAACTAGGGAAGAATCCACTTCTAAGCTGCTCTCAGGGTTGTTGTCAGGATTTAGTTCCTTGCAAGCTATTGAGCTGAGGGCCCTTAGTCCCTCAACAGGCTCTTAGTAGATTTCTTTCAGTTCCTACCCATGTGGGATTTTCCAAAAATAATGTTCTATTCTATTTTCTGTTGCTATAACAAAATACATAAGGCTGGGTAAGTTTTGAAGAATAGAAGTTTATTTACCTCACAGTCTGCAGGCTGGGTAGTCAAAGAGCATGGCACCAGTACCTGCTGGCTTCTGAGGAAGGCTTTCTTGCCATTTTATAACGTGGTGGAGGGCATCACATGGTGAGACAGAGAAAGTATGACAGCTTGAGTCTCTCTTCTTCTTTTAAAGCCACTAATAGGGGCTGGGATTTAGCTCAGTGGGTAGAGCGCTGCGCTGCAGTCTCTGAGGTCC
>VMDO01011836.1:18289-40580 GCA_007922755.1 Pedetes capensis | reverse complement strand
AACCAACCAGAACAAGTTTACAGGAGGAAATATTTATTGGGGTCTCACAG
This sequence comes from Pedetes capensis, assembly GCA_007922755.1. Taxonomy (NCBI): domain Eukaryota; kingdom Metazoa; phylum Chordata; class Mammalia; order Rodentia; family Pedetidae; genus Pedetes; species Pedetes capensis. The sequence continues at coordinate 40,530 of VMDO01011836.1, read as the reverse complement.
TTAGAGGATCAGAGTCCATAATGGTGGCGAGGTAGGCATGGCAGTGGTAGGTGGCAGGGCCTATGGCAGACAACCTCACAGCATGGCTCATCAGAAACAGAGAACAGTGAGGGTGCAGGGTACAAACCTCCAAAGCCTCGCCCCCAGAGACCTACTTCCACAGAGCTTAGGATCCACCTCCCAAAGTCCAATAACCTTCAAAAACAGTACCACCATCCGAGGTCCAAATGTTCAAACACATGACCTTTGGGGGACATTTGAGATTCAAATCATAACAAGGACCTACCTACATGACCTCATCTACTTCTAATTATTTCCTGAAGGCCTCACTTCCAAATACCACTAACATATGGATTTGGGGATTAAATTTCCAACATATGGACTTTTGGGGAACACATGCAAACCACAGCATGCAGTTTACTTCATCAAAGTGTGCAGGCTAAGAAAGCAATATAACAAGAATACTACTAGGATGGGAGTTTATCATCTGTTTATCATCTGTAACTTAATCACAGAAGTGACATTGCATCATTTTTGATGTATGCTACTCACTACGAGTGAGTCACAAGATCCAGCCCAGTCCAGGGTGAAGAATAACCCAAGAGCATAAATAGGCCAGGCAGAGGGTAGTAGGAGCCATGCCAGGTGCTGTCTACCACATAATATGGCTTAGGGTAGGAGCGAGGGCAGTCTTAGCTGAGTCCAGTGAATGTGCTCAAGCTTGACCAACCAGATCAACCCTCCCCTCTTACAGAGGAAGTGGAAATGTAGAGGGGAGACTATGACCACCCTTTCTCTAAGAGTTTCTAAATAGGTGTAGATGGGCAGACAGACACAATCCAGTTGAAAAGCACTTAGGGGACCAAAAGATTTGGGCCCCTCAGAAACAGAACAGAAATTAGGGTTTCCTTAAACTCATATGACTTAAGGGCCCTTGTTCTCAAATAAAAAGAGTTCCCTTGAACCCCTAAAACATGCGCAATGTTATGCTTTGAATATAAAATGCCCCCCAAGGCTCTTGTTTATATGTTTGCTCTCTAGCAAGTGGCACTGTTTTGGGATTTGGGGGGGTGGGACCTAGTGGGTGGGGCCTTCGATGTTTTTGCCCCAGCCCCTGGTTTCAGTGGAGCTCTCTACCCCTGGTCTGCTGTGATGTGAACAGCTGTCCTCTACTAGAGGCTTCTGCTGCCTTCATGGCCATTTCCTCCTTGCCACCATGGGCTGAGACCTTCCGAAACTGTGAGCTAAATAAACCTTTCCTCCTTTAAGTCCCAAAGCTCCTTAACACATGCATCATCAGCTTCCCTAGTTAAGCAATGGAAAGCCAATGGAAATCCTTTGAGGATCCCCTGAGAGTATTTGACTTCAAGATCATCCTCAAGAAATCCTACTGGTGGTAAGTGAGCACAGCCCAGCAAGGGATTCACAGAGCATGTGAGTGAACAAATAAAAAATAGTTGAAATGTATGTTTAGGAGAAAGAAATTGTGATTGAATAGAAAAACTAGGTAAAACACTTCTAGACCCCATCCTATATATTCTCATGGCTCAGAACTGGGCTTCAGGGTAATTTTCTCATGGTTGTTTTACTACAAGGATGGAAACTCTTTCAGGCATTCCTTGACCACAACAAGAAATCATTAGACATGGAAGGTGCATTTCATTCATTCATTTAACAAATCTCTCTAGGGCCAATGACTCTTCCAGATGTGGAACAAAGCATGGGACCTTTACTCATGCAGCTGACATTCTAGAAGGGATTGTATATTCAGTACAGTGAATAGTATGGTTAGAGATGGCAATCCATGGTATGAAGACAATAAGTTAGTGTGGTGGGATAGGCACAAGCAGGGGTTGGGTTGTCAGCTCTTTAACTCAGATGGTCAAGATGGTAGTATGAGCTCAATGATAAGGAGTGAGAGCAAAGCATTCCAGACCAAGGGAACAGCAAGAACCAGACAGACTTAACCTGATGAGGAACAAAAAGTAGACCTATGTGGCTGAAGAAGGGTAATGACTGCAAAGTAGTGGGAGATGAGGCCAAAGAAGAAGGCAAGGGCCTGACCAAGTAAATGTACAGAGACCTTGCTGAGACGTTTGACTTGAAGGTCAATGAGAATCCTTCTATTTGTTTCCTGTCATTGCTATCACAAATGACCATAAACTCCATGACTCAAAAGAATCCAAATTTATTATTTTAGAGTCCTGGCAGTCAAAAGTCCAAAATCAATCTCACTGGACTAAAAATCAAGGTATGCACAGATCTAGCTCCTTCTGGAGGCTGTGGGGTAAAATCTCCTTCCTTGCCTTGTCTACCTTGCAGAGGCTGCCTTGCATTCCTTGTCTCACAGCCCCCTTTCATCTCTGAACTGCATTAAAGAACCTTCTGTTCACATTGTCATGGCTCCTTCTCTGCCTGTGATACTTCTGTAACTGTGAGTGCCTTGGACCTATCTGGGATTACATGATCAGAGAATGGAGAGCTCCACAATGGACATCGGCAGATTGGGCAACTGGAGAACCCAGTAGCTGCTCAGTTTAAGAAGCTGGAAGCTCAGAACAAGGAGTGTCTATGATTCAGCCCGACAGTCAGGCTGAAGATGTGGCATTCCCTGGAGAGTTGAGTCCATGTTGCCTGAGGTATGTGTCTACATTAGAAAGCAGAAGTTAGCTTCTGCTGTGCATAGGTGATGGCAGCTGTAAAAACTGGACCCATTCAAGAATAACTGAACTTTCACACACCTGGGCTTCCACCTTTTTCTGCTTGTTGTTCCATCTGGGCTCTCAGCCTATTGCGTGTTACCACACACATTGATGGCAAGTCTTCTGCCTTCAGTTTGCTGACCCACATGCCATTTTCTCTGGAAACACCATCACAGATGCACCCAGAAGTGTGCTTTACTAATGTTCTAGATGTCTTTCAATCTAATGAAGTTGATAATCAAGAGTAACCATCATTGAACAGAATTGAAGACCCAGAGATACACTCATGCAACTACAGCCACCTGATTTTTGACAAAGGGACTAAATATGTTCAATAGAGAAAAGATAGCCTCTTCAACAAATAGTGCTAGGAAAATTGGATACCCATTTGTGGAAAACTGAAAATAGACCAATGCCTCCCAATCTATACAAGAGTCAACTTGAAATGGATCAGAGATCTCAACATAAAACTGGAAACCTTAAAACAACTAAAAGAAAAGATAGGGAATAAGCTCTAACACACAGGCATAAGCAAGTATTTCCTGACCAAGATTCCAACTGCCCGGGAAATTGCACCAAGAATCAACAAATGAGATTACATGAAACTAAAAAACATCTGTACAGCAAAGGAAATAATCAATAGAGTTAAGGGAGAGCTCACAGAATGGGAGAAAATCTTTGCATCCTACACATCAGACAGAAGACTAATTTCCAGAATATACAAAGAACTTAAAAAATAAAAAACCAAGATAACAAATAACCCAAAAAATCAGTGGGTAATGGAACTGAACAGACAGTTCTAAGAAAAGAAATATGCATAAACACATGAAAAAATGCTCAAAATTCCTAGCCATTAGGGAAATGCAAATCTAAATAACACTGAGATTCCAACTCACTCCAGTAAGAATGGCCAAAATTAACAAAACAAATAATAAATGCTGGTGAAGATGCAGAGAAAAAGGAGCCCTTTTACGCTACTGGTGGGACTGTAATTTAGTTCAATGACTTTGGAAATCAATATGGAGGTACCTTAGAAAACTAAGAATAGAACTGCCATACAACCAGATATGCTACTGCTGGGGATATACACAAAGGAAGATGTCATAATACCACAAGGACATCTGAACTTCCATAGTTAATGCAGCACTCTTGGCAATCACAAGGGTATGGATTCAACTAAGATGTCCATCAACAGAAGAATGGATAGAAAAATTGTGGTACATATACACAATGGAATACTACCAAGCAGTAAAGAACAATAAAATTATGACATTTGCAGCAAAATGGATGGAACTAGAGAACATCTTTAGTGAACAAACTCAGTCCCAAAAAGAGAAATACCATATGTTCTCAGTCATCTGTGGGAGCTAAACCTAACTTAATGGAAGAAAAAAAAAAACTATACATAGGTCGATATGTAAAAATAATCAACCATACTTATCCAAGAAGGGAAAATATAAGCAAAGTTGAAAGAAGAGAAGAGGAGATCAGTGAGTGGGAGCAGAGATTAGGGAAGGGAGGGCAGGAAGGGAGTAGAGGGGTAAAGGGGGAGAGGAAAATCTGAAAATATATGATGCAACTATATGAATACATGGGAAATATGGTTCTGTGAAATATGTAAGTTTACAAATGTGTAGGCAAAAGTGACATAAGAGCTGCATGATGGATTTAACAAAATTCTTATTACCCTCTATCCCCACTAATATTTATTTTTAAAAAAGATAAACCATCACAGATGGTCATGATCTGATTTACATTAGAGGGCTTGGTTTTAGAGGTAAGAGGAAGAACAGGGCAATCAGCGAAGGGCCCTGCAGTAGTGAAGGGGGTGTGGCTAAGCCTGACGGCCGCCATCTTGTCCAAATGAGAGGGAGAAAACCGCCGAGAAGAAAGGTGACTGCCTCAGAGTCGTCCATCCACATGGCTCGGCTGATTCCCAGGCAAGTGCTCTCCCAACCATCCTCACAAAGTTCTCTCCAGAGACTGTCATGATCTAGGTGGCTATTTTGAAAGGAGGGGCCAAGTCTAGGAGGGAAGACAGGCAGAAAAAGATTAGGGCTTCCACAGTGAGGAGGGAAACATGTCACAGTGGGTTGGGTAAAGGCTTCACAGAGATATTATCCTCCTCAGCTTTCCATCGTGGTAACAAAATACCTGAGGCAAGGAACTTGCATGAGCAAAGGTTTACTTAGCGCACCGTGATGAAAAGTTCCAGTCCACCGATAAGCGAGCCCATTGCTTCCGGTCTCTGGTTGGGCTGCAGAGGGCCAGGGCAGGGAGCCTGTAGCAGAGCAGAACTGTTCAATCATGAGCCAGAGAACAAAAGAGGAAATGAAGGAGCAGGTTCCCACAACCCCTGCAAGGGGACCCCTCCAGTGACTTAGGGATCCATCCAGGTCCCACCTCTCAAAGGTGCCACCTCCTGCCAAGGGCACCACTCTGGCAACCACAAGGGGCACTCACCCAAACCACAGCAGATGTCAAAGCCTGACCCTGGACGTGGCAAGTGTTTTCTTCTTTGGATAAAAAAAAATCTTTGCAGAAGCAATTAAATTGAGGGTCTGGAGATGAAAAGATTCCCCTGCATTATCACGATGGGCCCTACATGCCATCACACGCGTCTTTATAAGGAATCAGCTGAAGGAGATAACGCAGACACGCAGAGGAGAGGGGGGCGGGAAGATGAAGCAGAGAGAGATGCAGCCACAAACCAAAGAGTGTGACAGCTGCTAGGAATTGTAAGTGGCAAGGAAGGATCCTCCCCTGGAGCCTGCAGAGAGACATCAGCCTTGCTGACACCTTGACTTTAGACTTCCGGTCTCCAGAACTGTAGGAGAACACAGTTTTTTGGTTCAAAGCTCCCCAGTTTGTGGTATCCCTACATGTCTGTCGGCTTGTCCTGCTGTAGGGGTTTGCATGGTGCTGTGATGCTGAAAGCTATGTCACTGGGATTTCAGATACCAGCAGAGCCATCTATGGTGGACAGGTTTCAGCTGAGCTTCCAGACCAAGGCAAACAAGGGAAAAGGACCCGTCAGCCCAGTCCCAAAACAATTTGCCATTGAAAATGCTATGAACAGCAGAGAAGCACTGCTAAATGTAGTGCCAGAAAATGAGCCCCCCAGGCAGGAAGGCATTCAAGAAACAACCGGGGAAGAGTTGCCTCCTCAAACTAGAGTCAACCTCCATGACAGGAATGGAGTAAAGCCCCTTGGACCTCCTTTTGCTGATGTGGCATGATTCAAAGTGGGAAGAAATGTAGTGGCTGCAACAATGGGCTCAAACATAAAAATATCATGTGCATGGCACAGCGTTGGGTAGTGTTTCGTCCTGCTGTACTGAGGGTTGCTGTGAGTCAGACCAGACTCCATGGCACCTAATGGAAACAGTTAGTGATAATTGGTTATGGCATGGTGGGGGAGATGAGTATACCAAGAGAGCATCAGATCCTTGCTGAGAGTCTCACCTGGTCACTGTACCAAGCTGAGATTCCAAAACCAGTGCCTCAGTGCAGAGGTGCCCCTAGGAAAGTGCAGTCAGAAATGGAATCTCTCCCCCAGTTGCCTCAGGAACGAGATGAGAAGAAACTAACAATGCCACTCTGACTACCAGAGGACTTTGGGCCTCTTAACCTCTTTCTCCATGGCCCAGTACGCATCAGCTGGAATAAAGGGCAGGACTGGGGCAGAGCCCTCCCGTGGGGCCCCTGAAGACAGCCGTTGCCTTGCATGGTTCCCTCCTGGGGACAGCTTGCCTCCTCTTGCAATACACCCACCTGGGGTTGGCGCAAACTCCTTTTTGTCTGATGCTACAGAGGGTGGTGGAAAGCTACAGAGAATGGACAAAACTCGCAGACCATCTGTTCATCTTCTGTGCTTTGTGAATTTATTTCCAAATGTTAAGCATTTCATCGCGTTCGTCAGGCATCATCTCAAACCCTAACCATTCGGGTGAAGACGTCCTCTTAAAACAGCCACGAGAATCATGCACAGACCCGTGGTACTCTGGGGCTTAGAACAGGGGGTGAGTCGTATTTGGAAACATCTTCAAATATTATCGTGTAATTTTATCACCGAAAAAGGAAAATAAGGTGTCTTGTTTTTATAATACAGACTTCAGGAAGGAAGCCTTGATGAAAATCTTGCTGGAAGAGCTGTGTAAAAAATGGAGGAATTTCCTAATCAAGAAAGAAGGGCCAGGCACAGTGGCGCATGCCTGTAATCCCGGCTTGGGAGGCGGAGGCAGGAGGATCACAAGTTCGAGACCAGACGCAGTGTAACTTAACGAAACCCTGTCTCAAAAAGTAAAAAAATGAACTGAGGGTGCAGCTCAGTGGTCCAGCACTTGCAAAGCATGCAGGTGCGAGGCCCTGGGTTCAACCCCCAGTACCAAAAAAAAAAAAAGAAAAAAGAAAAAAAAGAAAAAGAAAGAAAGAAAGAAAGAAAGAAAGAAGAAAGCAAGCAAGCAGGCAGGCAGGCTCTGGGGACGGGGTCTTATTGGAACTCCCTGGTCATGGTAAGATTTCTGTTTATCAAGAGGGAACATAGGCTAAGTGTGGTGGCACAAGCCAGCCGTCCCAGCACTCAGGAGGCAGAGGCAAGAGGATCACAAGTTCAAGGCAGGCCTAAGCTACCAACTGAAACTCTGTCTCTAAACCACAACAGCAAGAAAAAAGAGCAAATTCCTCCGGGCTTAGGCAGGTGGCTCAGTGGTGGGGTTTCTTATGCTTGCCTAGCACGTGGGAGGCCCTGGGTTCAAACTGAGTCACAGCGAGGTGGAGCCATTTATCTGTCTGCACAGCTATTGGGCTGGGATTTAGCTCAGTTGGTAGAGCACTGCACTGCAGTCTCTGAGGTCCCAAGTTCAATTCCCAGCACCGCAAAAATGGGAGAAGGACCTGGCAATCCACTCCCAAGGTAATCCCGAAACAGTCAGCCATTGAAAACCCTATGAGGATCGCTGTGAGTCGGATACTGACTCGACAGCACCTAACAACAACAAGCATGGCTATTAACAGAGCAGCATTTGAATCCAAGCAATGCAGTTCCTGAGTCACGTTCTTAACCACTACATTTCGTTCATAAATCAGTTGAGGACACCAACACCCTGAGGCACTGCCAAAAAGAAAAAGGAAAAAGGGGGACAGTGGACACATATTCACATACGACATAGCTAGTCTGTGGCCCCCTAACTTTCCCTTCTTGCAATAGGTGAATGATCATAATTCTTTAGGATCAGTGGAGAGATTGATTGAAGCACAGCCTAGCTTGTATATGTGTTAACGATTGTTTCCACTGAAAAACCAGGCAGGTCAGGAAAGTGCATGAAGTATGTCAGGGGTGAAGAAATGAGAGTCTCATGCACCACGAGTTCTGGACCTAGAGAATGCTGCTGCTTCTTTAAAACATGGTTTCCCCACCAAGTGGATAGCCTGTAAAGAATGTAGCCCAACTTTACCACCTTTCCCCATTCCTCAAGAGAAACTGGGAAGTCCCACTTTTATGTAGAATGTCCTGGTTTTAAAAGATAGCCCATTAATTCTAGTTTTTTTGCAAATGATTTATCTAGGGTGTGCAAATAAAGTATCAGGTAGGCTACAAGTTTGAAGCTTCCAGTGAATAAGAGCAATGAGGGCTCACTTTCAGCTCTTTTAAGGAAATTCTAAGGGTTGGGGAGGCATTGCAGTTGTGGGATATGTTCACTAGATATTATCACTTATAGAATAATTTACGCTTAGGGCGAATCGAACCCTATTCTTAGGGCTTTTCCATAAGAACTCAGTTAATCCTCACCACCACCTATGAGGTACGTATTATTCTTTCTGCCAGTTTGTGGCTGAGGAAGCTAATGTTCAAGATAAAATGGCAGATGGTCGAGTCAGACTTTGAGTGCAAGCTGCCTTTAAGAAACTTCCTAATCGATTTTCAAAACACACGCAAAATGTTGCCATAGCCAAAGCTGTCACCCAAATGTGTTTTCCAAAGGCTATGCATTGCCAGGGGATGCTGGGATCACGGGGACCGAGACAGAGCCCAAATGACCATACCTCAGCAAAGCCTTGTTACACACGCAGAGGTGGCCGTGTCCACCGGAAGTCAGTTTCTGACTGGAACATGCATGCGGTTGATATGACACTATGGGAAACTCATAGATCAGAGGTCCCCAAACCCCAGGGCCACGGACCAGTATGACTGGTAGGAAATGGGCTGCAGAGCAGGAGGCAAGCCAGTGACCTCCATCTGTATTTGCAGCAACTCCTTGTCACTCACAGTACTGTCTGAGCTCCACCTCTGGTTGGTGGAAAAATTGTCTTCAGGAAACAGGTCCCCTGTGCCAAAAATGTTGAGGACTGCGGCCATGGATGACAGGTAACTTCAGCCATGCGCCTTTCCCCATTCTGAACACACTAATCTACCTACTCCTCGTAAGGCAGATGCGATTTCCATCATCTGTGCTGTATGTGGAAACTGAGTCACAGCAAGGTGAAGACGTTCATCTAAATCTGCATGGCTATTAACAGGGCAGCATTTGAATCCAAGCAATGCAGTTACTGAGGCACGTTCTTAACCACTACATTTCGTTCATAAATCAACTGAGGATGTCAACACCTGAGGCTAGGTGCACTACCAAAATGCCCACGGGATGAGGCAACACAGGGAGAGATTTTGAACTAAGCTACCAACCAAACATTTTGTGGGAAAGGCTGCTTGTTTTATGATAATGATTGCTTGCTTTTACTGAGCGTTGTTGTTAGGTGCCGTGGAGTCGGTATCCGACTCATAGCGACCCTCTGTACAACAGGCGAAACACTATTGTCAGTGCTTCTCTGCTGTTCATAGGGTTTTCAATGGCAGATTGATTTTTGGGAGGGGGTTGCCAGGTCCTTCTCCCAAGCCTACAGCTTCTGGTGTTCCCAGGTGGTCTCCCATCCAGGTACTAACCAGGCCCGACCCTGCTTAGCTTCCAAGATCTGCCAGGATTGGATGCCACAGGGCTACGGCTGCAGGCTACTGAGGGTTAAGTTCATGTTATTTTTAGGTGCCGTCGAGTTGGAATCCAACTGATAACGACCCTCTGTACAACAGGGGAAACACTATTATCAGTGCTTCTCTGCTGTTCATAGGGTTTTCAATGGCAGATTGATTTTTGGGAGTGGGTTGTCGGGTCCTTCTCTCAAGCCTACAGCACCTGGTGTTCCCAGGCAGTCTCCCATCCAAGTACTAACCAGGCCCGACCCTGCTTAGCCTCCGAGATCTGACGGGATCGGATGCCACAGGGCTACGGTTTAGACAAGTTCATGTTAGCCTCACATAAACTCAAGGAGGTGGAGGTTATTACTAAACCCACTTTACAGATGAGGAAGACAAGTCTTAGAGGCACCAAGTGCCTTGACTCAGGTCACACATGGTTGCCAAGTGGCCGAGCCAAGGCTTGAATACAGCTCAGACCCTAAAGCTTGCGTGCCTCCTCCGCACATGAAAATGTTCTCGAGCCTGTTCCTTCCAGGATGGTTTCTGGTGAATAGGGTGGATCAGAGACTAAGTGCTACTCAGACGCTGAAGAAACTTCTGGAAAATGTTCAGAAAGAAGTCTGCACCAACAGGCCAACAGGCCTCGCTGGGTGCATCTCTCTGACACACTCCAGGCTCTAGCCCTCGAATTCCCTGAACCCTGAAATGAGAGGCCATGTCCCCTGCCCCACCCCTGCTAAATGTAAGGTGTATCCTTCTGCCCTGCTCCCTCCTGGAAGCCCAAACCCGCCTTGGTATTAAATTGAGTGTTGGGCTTTCTTAGGGTTAAAAGTGACAGAAAGGTGATAATTAAAAGAAAAAAAATGCATTTATTTGTTTAGGTAATTAAAGGGCCTTGGTTCGTCTGGCTTCAGGTACAACTGGATCCAGGGACTCACGTAATATCAGAAACCTGTCCGTCTCCACCTTTACCTAATTTTCTTCATGGCTTCATTTTCTTGGTGATCTTCAGAAGTTCCAACCTCTATGCTAGAGTTTAGCAACACCTATAGAAGGACCCAGCAACCCACTCCCAAAAAACAATCAGCCATTGAAAACCCTATGAATAGCAGAGAAGCACTGTCAATAGTGTTTTGCCTGTTGTATACAGGGTTGCTATGAGTCGGATACCAACTCAACGGCACCTAACAACAACAACAACAACAACATAGAAGAACTTACTTTTTCCAACAGTCCCAGTGGAGGTTCTGGGCCTCTTGGCTTGAATATCCCTCTCTAACTTAATTACCTTAGCCAGGGGGTTAAATATCAGAGTTGCCAAGCTTCAGTCACAGGCTCACCCCTAGAGTATGGTAGAAATAAGAGACAATCATTTTGAATCACATGAGGCTTGATTAGCTTTCCAAACGAAAATGGTGTAATGAAGAAAAGGCGATGAGATCTGGAAAGACAATAATGACAGATGTCTTCTGAGAGATCAGCCTGTAAAGTCAATTTTCTCTGGATGCTAAGATTTTAGAGACAGCCCCATTTAGTCCCTGTTCAGTGCTGAAGAAAAGGGCTCAAGACCTCTGAAGCCTATTGGAAAGGCAAAATTTTAGTTCATTTTCTGTTGCTATAACAAAATGCCTGAGACCAGGTGTTTTGTAAAGAATGAATGTTTATTTGGCTCATCGCTTTGGAGGCTGGGAAGGCCAAGAGCACAGCACCTGTGTCTTCTGGGCATCGGGGCTGTGTCATGTCACAGCAGAAGGCATTGCATGGTGAGATAACTAAGTATGTTAGCTTGAGTCTCTCTTCTTCATTTAAAGCTACTGATGCCATCATGGGGCCCTACCCTCTCAGGCTCATCTAATTTTAATTACCACCCAAACGTCCCACCTCCAAATTCCATTCACATATGAATTCAGGGATTAAGTTTCCAATACAGCAACTCAAAACCATAGCAGGCAATAGATTTCTTTGCTGGCTGTCATGGTTTGAATATAAAGTGTCCCCCAAAGATCCAGCCTGCAGCCGTAGCCCTGTGACATCCGATCCTGTCAGATCTCCTGTCAGATCTCAGAAGCTAAGCAGGTTCGGGCCTGGTTAGTATTTGGATGGGAGAACACCTGGGTGCTGTAGGCTTGGGAGATGCACCTGGCAACCCACTCCCCAAAAGCAATCTGCCATTGAAAACCCTATGAATAGCAGAGCAGGACTGACAAAAGTGTTTCACCTGTTGTAAGTAGGGTCGCTGTGAGTCGGATACAGACTCCACAGCACCTAACAACAACAACAAACCCAAAGACCATGTGCTTTCACATTTAATCTCCAGCTGATGGTGGTGTTTGCAGAGGTCATGGAACTTTGGAAGGGGAGGTTTAGTTTTGAGGAAGTGACGTCACTGGGAGGAGGGCCCTTGGAGGAGTTTACCCTGGACCCAAGGCTCAGGTCACTCTTCCGCTTCTTGCTCCTGAAGATCATCTCCCATAAGGCCCTACCTCCTGCCACGGCCAACCTGCCCACTGCTGTTACAGACTGACTCTTCTAATTCTGAACCTCCAGTAAGTATCTTTTACCCCTGCGTTTGTTTGGGTTGGTTTTTCTGCTACAGTGTTGCCAGCTGGCTGATAGCTGGCATATGTAAGGGGGATGGTTCCCCTTTGGGGGATAGTTCCCCTCTGGGAACATCCCAATATTTTGTTGTTATTCAATCCATTCCTCATTCCTAGACACTGTGGTTCAGGGGAGACTAACCCTATGCTTAAGTCTTCACGTGTGAGGCTCTGCCTTAGCCCATCTCCTGGTCATAATGATTTGTTCTGAGATGATTGTGTGACTCAATTCTTGTCAGAGTCATCACACCCTGGGCAAAAAAAAAAGAAAAAAAAAAAGAAAAAAAACTAAAGAAAGCTGTTGGAAAAGAGAAGCTTTCTTTTTTCACCTGGAGTTGCAGAGAGGGCAGGTAGAGCACCACTCTGCAGTCTCTGAGGTCCCGAGTTTGATTCCCAGCACTGCAAAAATGGGAGAAGGATGTGGCAACCCACTCCCAAGGAAATCCCGAAACAATCTGCCATTGACTGGTAGCCCAAGGGTAGAAGCAGGCTGAAATGGTGCAGCACCGAGGTAACCCAGACCTCAGAGATGTCGTTTGGGTCCCCAGATCAGGGCATCCTTAGCTGCTTCAGCTATTTGAGCCAATTGATCAACAGCTTTCTTTTTGTCCTTTGAATTAAACCAATTTGAAGGGCATTTTCTCTCATTTGTCCCTGAAAAGTGCCTCGCTGGGACAACCTGGATTCAAAAAAGAGCTCGGGCCATTTTTGCAAAGTGTGTCATTTTGGGTAAAGTCATTTAGCTCTTGTGCCCTTTTGTGTTCTTTTCTGTGGAGCAGAGAACCATGCCCTGCAGAATCTCCAGGAAGGTGGTCGTGGGGATCGGTGACCAATGCTTACATAGCACGTGCTCCATGTACGTAGCCTGCAGCCATAGCCCTGTGGCATCCAATCCCGTCAGATCTCAGAAGCTAAGCAGAGTCAGGCCTGGTTAGTCCCTGGATGGGAGACCGCCTGGGAACATCAGGTGCTATAGGCTTGGGAGAAGGACCCGGCAACCCACTCCCAAAAACCAATCCGCCATTGAAAACCCTATGAACAGCAGAGAAGCACTAACAATAGTGTTTCTCCTGATGTACATAGGGTCGCTATGAGTCCGATACTGACTTGCCGGTGGCACCTAACAACAACCACCACCATATAGGTAAATTTTATTGGCATTGTGAGCTCCAGAAAAGCACAGAGCACGTGGGATGGGATGCAAACCAAACCTGAATGCCTATCAGAGCCGAGAAAATGTTTGACAAAGATGAAGAAAGCAGGCTGGACACAGATAACAGGGAGTGGCAGGGAGAGGTGGAGGGCATGTGCCCCATTCAGACTTTAAAATTCCAAGTCTCTATGAGGTACCAAGGGCTGGGATTTAGCTCAGTTGGTAGAGCACCACTCTGCAGTCTCTGAGGTCCCGAGTTTGATTCCCAGCACTGCAAAAATGGGAGAAGGATGTGGCAACCCACTCCCAAGGAAATCCCGAAACAATCTGCCATTGAAAACCCTATGAGGGTCGCTTTGAGTCGGACATGACTCGACAGCACCTAACAACAACAACAACATAAGGTACCAACAAAATCAACATGGAGCATCCCCATGAACTACAGTTCTGAGGAAGGATGCCTTGATGATTCCCTACCCTTTTCTCCTAGCCTGGCTCCTTCTCCCCCGCCCCACCAAAGTAAGAGGATGTAAGGGCGTTTGAGTCCATGGCGCTCTTCTAATTTCAAAGCTGAATATGACCACTCTTTATTTTTAATCTTCCCTTCCCCTCGTCTATGCCTTCAGGCAGCTTTTCTGGGGAGAGAGTGTTTGTGCCCACACGGGCAGATCTGAGTCCCTGGCCACGCGCCGGCTGTGATGGGGCTGTTGCCATGCCACCCTCCCCAGCAACCTGGAAGCCAGCCTTGGTGGGGGACCCGTGCGAGAGCTGGGTGCACAAGGAGGAGAGCGGAAGTCAAGTCGAGCGGGTGACCTGAGCGAGGACAAGGCATTCTTCACGCTGGCTCGTTCTTCTGAAATGAGCGCCCTCCCCGTCTGGCTGGGCACCTGTATCCGCAAGGAATTCGGGGGAGACTTTGGGACATGCGGTAGTCATCGCTATCTATTGAATGCTCCTCTTTTGCAGGCCTTCTTCATTTATTATACTTTTATCACATCTACTGAAGAGGTGATAAAGAAAGCTCAGATACATCAAAACGTATCTCAAGTCACAAGGCAAAGCTAACATTGAACCTGGCTCAGTAGAAATCCAGAACTACAGCTTGATCACCACCTGACGATGCCTGTCAGGAAAGAATGCATCAGTGCTCTGACATGGATGGCCTGAAACATTTGCTAATTATCTTCATTACTGCTACTTATCAAAAATCAGCTAATCCCTTCATCGATTGTTCTCTAAATTTGATTGATGTGGTGGTCTTGAAACACGGCCATAAATTCTTTGACGCCCCTCCATTGAAAAGCAGGGACTATGCCTAGTACTAGGCTGGGATTTAGCTCAGTTGGCAGAGCGCCGCTCTGCAGTCTCTCAGGCCCCGAGTTCGATTCCCAGCACCACAAAAATGGGAGAAGGACATGGCAACCCACTCCCAAGGCAATTCCAAAACAGCCATTGAAAACCTTATAAGGGTCGCTATGAGTCAGACACAACTCTACAGCACCTAACAACAACAACATGCCTAGTCCCGTGGTGCATGCCTGTAATCCCATCAACTTTGGAGGCTGAAGCAGGAGGATGGCAAGTTCAAGGCCAAAGACAACCCAAGCAACTAAGTGAGACCTTGTCTCAAAAGATAAAAAGGGGACTAGAAGTACAATTCAGTGGTAGAACACTTGCCTAGCATGTGTGAGGTCCTGGGTTCAATTCCTTGGGACCACAAGAAAGGGGTGTGTATATACTGACTCCCTGTCACCTTGAATATGGGCTGGATGCTAACATAATATGGCAGAAGAAATGCCATGTGCGTTCAGGGCTAGTTGGGAAAAGCTATAGCCTGGCTCCATGTTTGCAGGGTTCAATCTCCTCTCAGCAGGTACCATGATGTGAGGAAGCCTGGGCCACACAGAAGCCATGGGTCGGTGCTGCCTCTGATAAATGCGGCTGAGGTGCCAACCAACAGCCAGCATCAGCCTCCAACCATGTGAGTGGAGGAGACTTTGAGGTGACTCTTGCCCTGGCTGCCATCTGAGTGAAACCAAGAGGGAACTCCGAGCAGGAACCTCAAAGCAAGAGCCCCATTCAATTCCCAGAACTGCAAGAAATAATAATAAATGATTGTCATTAGGAATGGTGATTATAAATGAGTTCCTGTAACAAATGATCAATCCTAGAGCTCTGGCACGCACAAAAAAAAAATTAAATGAAATTAAAAATGAGTTGCTTAACTTGTATGATTTGACTCCAAACTGAATTGCCTCCATTTCTACAAAGCTTTGTCTAGGCAACTCTCCACCTGCCTTTTGAGAGTGTTTTTACATTTAAATGTTTGAGATGATGATAATTTACACAACTACTTCTCGAGAGCTTTATATATATCATGCAGAGAGCTGAGGTCTTCATCTGCATTATTTCATCAAACCACCTCATAGTATTACCATTTTTTCGGGCTTGGAATTGAGCTCTAGGAGTTCAGTTGTCCAGAAACACCAGCGAGGATGCAGAAAGGTTGGTGATCTCCTTGATTCACTGACTCAGCATATGGAGCTCCTACTATGTGCCAGTCCCTAAGGACACAACAGGTGAGGTTTTTGAACTTAGGTTCCAATGTTGCAGGCAGGTCATAAGAAAACACACTAGTTACCAGGTGTGGTGGTGCATGCTTGTAATCCCAGCAGCTTGGGAGGTGGAGGCAGGAGGATTGCAAGTTCGAGACCAGACACAGTCTGCGTAACTTAGCGAGACCCTGTCTCAAAAAGTAAAAAAATGGGCTGAGGGAGCAGCTCAATGGCCCAGCACTTGCAGAGCAGGCAGGCGGGATGCCCTGGGTTCAACCCCAGTACCACAAAAAAAAAAAAAAAAGAAAGAAAAAGAAAGAAAGAAAACACACCAGTCAATAAAACATCTTAGTGTCCTCAGGTTGCTATAATAAAATGCAATAGGCTGAGCGGCTTCAACAACAGAAATTGTTTGGAAGGCTCAAAGTCTAAGATCAAGGTGTCAGTTAACTTGGTTCCCTGCTAAGGGCTCTCTTTCCATATTGTAGAAAGTCACATTCTACCTACATCTTTACATGGCAAAAAGAGAGACAGAACTCTCATCTCTATTCCTCTTCCTATAAAGCCCACCATGATCTCAGCTAAGCCTACCACCAGAAAGCCTGGCCTCCAACCACCGTTGCATTGGGGATGAGGGATGGAACATATAAAAAATTGACACCATTTTTTGTGGGGACACAAACCCTTAGACCACAGCAATAACAGCACTGTTGATTGTGATCACCACAGTGAGTGAGCTCGTGATGACATGTGCGGTGATCAAGGGGCCACTTCCACTCCGATGGCCAGCCATGGCCTCCCTGAGGAAATGGACTTTGAAGGACCCACAATCTATGCTATGTGATCCTGGGGAAAGACCACCCATTGCAGCAGAAACTCAGAGAAGGTATCCAGGATAGCAGAAGGGCTTGGCCGTTCAGGTAACAAAGACAAAAGAGTCATGAACAAGTCAAAAAGGACATAATATGAGGTCAAAGAGGGGAGCTATGGCCAGACCTCCCGGAGGCTTGTTGGCTGAGCTACTCAGCTTTCCACTGCGGTGACAAATACCTGAGACATACAGCTTAGTGTCGGGGTTCAGCTCAGGCCTGGCAGAGGTCAGACCCTTCCCCTGACACTGAGTGGGTATCAGGGATCCACTGTGCCGGATTGGTGTAATGGCCGGAGGCACCAAAGAAGGACCTCGGGAGACCTTCTCTGGGAAACAGGAGAGGGAAAGTTTATTGGGTTACTCCCCGAGTGGGATGCAACCAGCAAGCAGCCCCTGTCAAGTGCTCAAGTGCTAGCTCTAAGCCTACAGCATAGAATGCTGCAGGCTCACTGGTGGAACAGCTCAGCCTTAAAGGCACAGCTACAAGTAGTTGGTGTTCCACTGGGCTGGAGGTCCAGTGGTCTTGACTCTTGCAGCTCGCCTTCTCTGCCTCCCTCCTTCCCAAGGATGGGAGGAATTGGGAGGCTCTTCATGGCTTGCTTGTAGCCTTCAGCACTTCGGGGCCCCTGTCTTGACGTGTTGGCTTGCTTGGAGATATATCTTCAGCTGGATTGGGGAGCACTGGATCGAGGTGATGGGATCCAGACAGCAGTTGAGGGATGGTGAGAGATGAAGCGTGAAATGGGGACCGGGGCCCTGCTTATATAGGCTCTCGGAGTGGGGGCACGTACTGGGGATAGCCAACCAGGGCAGCAGGTAAACTGTCATACCTGCCAGGTAGGGGCAGTTACTTAACTGGGGTGCTAGGGGTAGCCAATCAAAATTGAGGTGGTTGAGGCTGGCCAAGCTGGTCAGGGGCCATCTTTGCTCACTTGATGGAAGGGGTAGGAGTGAGTGAGTGGAATTTGGCCCTGGGGTCATCTAGAAGTCAGTCCCTCAGGCTAGTATGAGGGACCTTAGTTATGGGGTGCATTTTAAAAATCCCCAACAGTTTAGGAGGAGGAAAGGTTTATTTTGGCTCATGGTTTCAGGGGTTCAATCTATGGCCAGCTGGTCCCGTTGTTTGGGGCAGCACATTATGGTGGAAGTGTGGAGTGCAGGAAACCTACTCACCCCATGGCAGTTGAGAAGAAAAGAATAAAACAGGGAGGGGCCAGGGTCCTAACTTCCCAATCCCAATCCCAAAGACCTAACTTCTTCCCAGTAGGCCCCACCCCTTAAAGGCTCCACTACTTCCCCATAGCACCACAGGCTGGCAACCCAGCCTTCAATACATAGACCCCTGGGGGGGGGGGCACTAAAGATTCAAATTATAACTTTGGCCAAAGTAAAGAGTGTGATCTATTTGAAGAAAAATGGGAAACCTTTAATTTTTTTTTTTTAAATAGGATAATGACAATCTGGTCACCTTTCACAAAGTGTCATTTCTGACTATTTCATGGACCAAACAAGGGGAAAACGGGCAGATCAGGAGAGTCCACTCATGCTGCGGGAGGAATGTGTAGCTGACCTATACGACCTCTGAACTCAGCTGAGCACACAGCGCCTGGGGTCCAGAGTCTGAGCTGCTCTGCCTGAGCAGAGCAGTATCTATCCAGATGTGATCATCTGTTTTTGTTTTTGTTTTTGTTTGTTTTGAGACAAGGTCTCACTATATATAGCCCAGGCTGCCCCCAAATTTGTGATCCTCCTGCCTCCGTCACCTGAGTCCTGGGATTGGAGACGTGCGCCACCCCACCTGGCTTCAGATGGGATCGTCTCTCCACTCCAGCAGCAGGAGATTGGCAAGACAGTGCGCACAAGAGCCAGGCTGACTGGGTCCTGGCTCCAGGAAGGGAGAGTGGGCAGGGCCTGCGGAATGGAGAGGGCAGCCATCATGATTTCCATTTATTAAAAAGAGAATCATATTAAATGCGATAAGCATACGACTCAAGAAGTTAGAAAAGGAAGTGAAGATCTAAGGTGCAACTCTATGCCAGCAAACTGGAAAATCTTGACAACATGTCTTTCAAGAAAATAATTACTAAAATTCATTCAAGGAACAATACAATCTTAAACAAAGTAGCTTAGTCCTCAAGAAGGCAGGCTGTGCCATCCAGCGTATGTGGATTTAATTCCAGTCTCGTTCACTTACTTGTTGTTGTTAGGTGCCATGGAGTTGGGTTTGACTCATAGTGACCCTATGTACATCAGAAAGAAACACTCCTGGACACTGTGCCATGCCCAGCACTATATCAATGCTTCTCTGTTATTCATCGGGTTTTCAATGGCTGATTGTTTCGAGATTGTTTTGCAAGTAGGCTGACTGTTCCTTCTCCCATTTTTGTGGTGCTGGGGTTTGAACCTACAGCCTCAGAGAATGCAGAGCAGCTCTCTGAAACAGCTAAACCACAGCCCCAACCACTTACTGTTGTTGTTGTTAGGTGCTGTCAAATCAGTATCCGACTCATAGAGACCCTGTGTACAACAGGGGAAACACTATTGTCAGTGCTTCTCTGCTATTCATAGGGTTTTCAATGGTGGATTGGTTTTTGGGAGTGGGTTGCTGGGTCCTCCTCCCAAGCCTACAGTATCTGGTATTCCCAGGTGGTCTCCCATCCAAGTACTAACCAGGCCTGACCCTGCTTAGCCTCCAAGATCTGATGAGATCAGATACCACAGGGCAACAGCTGCAGGTAGCTCAACCACTTACTAGCTGTATGAATTTGGGCAACATTCAGTTTCTTCACTTCTAAAACAGAGAGAAACAATCCCTGTCTAGATACAAATATAATGTTGTTGTTGTTGTTGTTGTTGTTAGGTGCTGTCAAGTCAGCATCCGACTCATAGCAACCCTCATAGGGTTTTCAATGGCTGACCGTTTTTTTGGGGATTGCCTTGGGAGTGGATTGCCAGGTCCTTCTCCCATACAAATATAATGAGAGGCATGCAAAACATAGATGAAGAAATAATAAAAGGTCATAAAGAGAATTTAAAACAAGATCAGATAAACAGAATGAAAGAAGGATTATTTCATGATGTCACTTCTGTCTAAATAAATACATGGGTTTGTGGTAATGCTAAGAAAAAATCCCCACGTAATTAATTTCATTTTTATTTCATTTGTTTTTTCCTTTGGTGGGAAGGGGAAGAATTTGACAAAGTGACTTTCAAATTGAACTGGAAGAGTGAATAGGCAAAATAGCCAAGAACAATTTGAAACTGAAGCATCACGAGAGAATGCTCTGAATATAGATATTAAAATAGACTTTAATGTTGCCCAGTACATAAAAGTTATAATGTAGATCAATACAATTTATTTCACAATAATTATAACATAATCAAGGGAATTGTAGAGATCACCCCAAGCCTATCTGTCATGTACCTGATTTTATTTGGTAATAAAAGTGGCCATGCAAGCCTATGGAGGAGGAAGAAATATTCAATGATGCTAGACAATTGATTAATATTTGGGGGAATGAGTAAAACAAAATTAAATCCTCATGGCATGTTATACATCAGCATAAATTCCAGATTGATTCAGGAGCATAAAGTAATTTAAAAGTTAATTAAAAGTAATAAACAATCTTGACAAAGTTCTGGCAATTTTATCACTGAATCCCAAGCATCTCACATCTAAATACCTCTCTTAGCAACCAGATTCCCTTGTCTTAAATATATATTTGTGTCATGTATATATATACATGTGTGTACATATATATGATTAAACGTCACAGTGCAATTGATGTTTTTGGGGGAAAAATTACTAAAATTCGTTCACGGCATATAATGTGTGTACAAATAATATATGTGTACATATATGTGACATGAATATGTATTTAAGGTATAAATACATATCCAGGGTTCAATCCCCAGCACCACAAAAATGCGAGAAGGATGTGGCAATCCACTCCTGAAGCAATCCCAAAACAATCAGCCATTGAAAACCCTGTGAGGGTCGCTATGAGTCAGACAAGACTCAGCAATACCTAACAACACCAATAATCTACATACATATATTTTATAAACAAAAAACACACATATGCATGCACATGTACACACACATAGGTGGGTTTGTGAACGTGCACACATACACACACACACACACACGTAGTGCTCCTATATCAGTGGATTCGTTTGCCATGGTTTTAGTTACCTGTGGCCAGCTGCAGCATATAGATATTAAAATAGACCATAATCTCATCATCTCAAGACGAGGGGTAAGTATGGCTCAGTAAGATATTTTAAGAGGCAAGGGGTGTAGCTCAATGATAGAGAACTTTCCTAGTGTATGGAACATCCGGGTTCAATCTCTAGCACCCCAAAAAACTAATTAAATTAAATTAAAAAGAAGATATTTTGAGAGAGAGAAACCATATTCACGTAAGTTTTTATTACAGCATATTGTTATGATTGTTCTATTTCATTTTTAGTTATTATTAATCCCTTCGTGTACCTAACATACTTTGTTAGAGTTCAAAACTATTTGCAGTTTGAGGCATCCACTGGGGTCTTGGGATTTATACCGTATACGTAAGGTTGTTGTTGTTAGGTGCCGTTGAGTCGGTATCTGACTCATTGGCTGTTTCGGGATTGCCTTGGGAGTGGATTGCCAGGTCCTTCTCCCATTTTTGTGGTGCTGGGAATTGAACTCGGGACCTCAGAGACTGCAGCGCAGTGCTCTACCAACTGAGCTAAATCCCAGGGGAGGTATTAAATACATACATGGAGAGGTGGAAGGTAAAGGTGGATCCATGCTGGAAATAATGGAAGGCTGCTATTCATGCATTTAAAACTTTAAGATATTTATATTCAAGCCGGGCGGGGTGGCGCATGCCTGTAATCCCAGCGGCTTGGGAGGTGGAGGCAGGAGGATTGCAAGTTCGAGACCAGATGTAGTCTGCATAATTTAGTGAGATCTTATCTCAAAAAGTAAAAAAAATAGGCTCGGGGTGGGGGAGCGCGCAGTTCAATGATTTCAACCCCCAGTACCACAAAAAAAAAAAAAAAAAAAAGATATTTATATTCAGTATGGTGTGCATAAGACAAAATTCAAAAATGGATTTCTGGTAGGTATTACAGGGGGTCAGTTGAAAAAGAAAGAACTCTTTAGTTAATGTAATCAAGCAAGAAAAGGTGGCATTGAGAATAAGGGAAATCTGGGTATGGTGCATGTCTGTAATCCCTGCGCTAAAGAGGCTGAGGCAGGAGGATCATGAATTTGAGACCAGCCTGGGTGACATAGCAAGACTCTCAAAAAAAAAAAAAAAAAAAAAAAAAAAAAAAAAAAAAAAAAAAAAAAAAAAAAAAAAAAAAAAAAAAAAAAAAAAAAAAAAAAAAAAAAAAAAAAAAAA
>VMDO01011836.1:0-18189 GCA_007922755.1 Pedetes capensis | reverse complement strand
TTAAAAATCTAAGGTACAAAACTAGAAGAAAAAGTGAAAAATTAGTCCAAGAACAGCAATGAGCTCAGGTGATTTCATGGATAAGATTATACATTGTCTGGCCAAATCAACAGAAGTTGGTGGAATGAATACTTCCATGGCTCATCCATGGGACATCCGGGGGCCCCACTGGAGTCAGAAGATAACTTAGAACTGGCACAGAGGGTGGATCATAGGGCGGACCAGGGACTGTGGTAAACTGCAACAGGCACACCTTACAGAAGGGGACAGATACTACTCTCCTCTGACCAATGCAGGAAGGTAGGTCCACATTGAATTAAACTCAGTGCAGATTGTAAAACTAAACAGGCAAAGCAACACCAGCAAACTAGAAAAAACCTGTGAGCTACCAATTTGCACGTTCTCCTGGAGATGCTAAAAATTCAGAAGGACGTAGGGAAAGCTGAGCCCCAACAGGATTATCCAGAATCAGTCTTCCTTAGAAGATATAATTCTCCTACTCAATCCTTCCAGGTGAGACATTTTGCTGAATAGCTTTGAGTCAGTACGAAAGCAATTTATTTGAGTAGCATCAAATGAAGATTTTACCTTTGACCTCCCATCTGAGTACTGCAGGTTATGGTAAAGGGAAGCTGGATTAGTTTGAACAAATCATTTACTCATTCATTCATTCATTCTTTAACAAATACCTGTTCAGTACCCAATCCTGCTCATGTGTCGTGGTCTAAGAGTGGAGCTAAGAGAGTTAACAAACTAGAAATTTTCTCTGCCCTCCTAGAACTTTATGCTCCAGAGATTGTAAAGAGCAATGATGGGGGAGAACCCAGGATCTTCTGACCAATTTCCCCATTAGGAATCTGACTTTTATAATCAAGACTCATCTGAAAGCATTCACAGCCCAATCCCAGAACAGCATGTCTCTGAGACTTGTTTCGGAGCAATCCAGAAGGGAGGGCCACATAATGGGGTGGAGAGATGAAGTAAGATTTTCTGTGTGTCAATAACTGGTTACATCTGGTGATGAGTAGGACATTTGTTCCTTGTGCTTCTTTGTTGTTGTTCTTGTTGTTAGGTGCCTTCGAGTCAGTATCCGACTCATAGCGACCCTACGTGCATCAGGTGAAACACTATTGTCAGTGCTTCTCTGCTATTCGTAGGGTTTTCAATGGCAGACTGATTTTTGGAAGTGGGCTGCTGGGTCCTTCTCCCAAGCCTACAGCACCTGGTGTTCCCAGGCAGTCTCCCATCCAAGGACTAACCAGGCCCGACCCTACTTAGCTTCTGAGATTGGATGGGATCGGATGCTGCTGTGCTTCTTTACACACATTTATACATGATGGAAAATTTTTATGAGGCTAAAGTTATCGAGAGTCCAATCAGTCAGAATATCAAACTGCAGCTCCACAGTCAGCTCAAGCCCTTTCCCTCTGTTGTGATTGGAACATGCAGTGTCCCCCAGGGGCTCAAGTTTTGAACGCTTGGTCTGTAGCTGGTGGTGCTAGTCTGGAAAGCTGTGGAAACTTTAGGAGGTGGGGCCTAGCTGGAGGAAGTAGGGCATGGAGGTTATGCCTTTAAAGGTTACTCTAGGAGAGCTGGGCGCAGTGGTGCACACCTGTAATCCCAGCAGCTCGGGAAGCGGAGGCAGGAGGATGGCAAGTTTGAGACCAGAGGCAGTCTGTGTAACTTAGTGAGACCCTGTCTCAAAAAGTAAAAAATGGGCTGAGGGTGCAGCTCAGTGATCCAGCACTTGCAGAGCATGCAAGCTCGAGGCTCTGGGTTCAACCCCCAGTACCACAAAAAAAAAAAAAAAAGGTTACTCTAGGTCCTCAGTCCCCTCCTCGTTCTCTGCTTCCTGTCCTCTATGATGTGAGGAAGCTCCTCTGAGCCATGCACTCTTGCCACCATAATGTTCTGCCCAAGTGCAGGGGGCCAAGCCACCACACATGGACCCCTCTGATACTGTGAGCGAAAATAAATCTTTCCCTACTTACGTTGTTCATGTCAGGTATTTTGTGACAAGAAGGCAACTCATACACCCTCTGTCCAGGCCCAACATGACCATGAGTGTAGGACCTCACGCAGGGACAAGGCTGGGTGCCCTCTCTCACTTATTTTCCCTGTTGCTCATTCCTCTGTGGTCAAGATGGGGGTCAGGAGTCTGGGGGACGGGTGCAGGGTGACAGGTGAAAGTCCTGTTACTCAGAGGGGGTTACCACTGGCACTAATTCACCTGCTGCAGCTGCTGCCTGCATAGCTGGCCTCCCATGCCATCCTCTCCTGGGCACAGTTGCGAGAAGAGAGCTTGAGCTCAGACACCATCCTCAGTGCCCACAGGGAGCCCGGTGCATCCTCACCCAACCCGTCCCCGGGAGCAGAGGCTGCTTTCATGCTGCCCTGTCTCTCTGGACGTCACCGTTCCCCAGATGCATCCAGGAGCCAATCCATTCTCCAGTGTTCACGTGTGCTCCAGTGCCACCCAAACTCATCAGCCCCTCCCCCTCATGGAGCTCTGCTCTGACCCGCGGCTTGGTCCGAGGTGCCAACCTGGAGCCTTCACCAGCCAGGGCATGAGATATCAGAGGCCCCTCTTGCAGGTCCCTCTTCCCCACACGGAGCTGATGGGACCTCTTCTCGCGTGGCATGATGGGGAAGAGTCACTCTTTGCTCCACCGTGGCGATGCAGCAGGAAGGACCAGAGCCCCTTCCTTCTGCTGCTCTGCAGCTCACCCCTCCACCCCGGTTGGTGGAACTCCAGCCTCCCATCCCCATCATTCAGACGGGAGTCATTGGAACGAGCATCTTAGGACCTGATTGGCCACCACGTCGCCGACACCCTGGGGAGTCGTTTGGTGGCTTTTGGGCCCTAGATAGGGAACTATTTCAAGCTTATTATTTTGGGGCTTAAGGCTTTGGCCAACATGCCAAGCCAACAGGAAAAGCCCCAAACTACATCCCATTTGTCTGATTTGAAGACGGTTTCCAAAGCTGTAAAGCCTCTTAGTTGCCTATTGAGGCCTCTGTCTCATCTCTTGGTAAAGACACCTTTGAATTTCTAACTGTATCTCAGGTTGTTTTGCTTTCCTAGTGCATAAATCTCTAGGAAACTGATTAACCATGTAACACGCAACCGTTTGTTATTCTAAAGGTGGCAGATTAAAACAAATCTCATTAAGGGACTCAGTTTGACATCATGGGTTTATTTATAGATGTAGCTGACATTTATTGAACACTTAATTTGTGCCGAGCACTGTGTTAAGCACGGATGTGTATTTGTATTACCATATGTAATCCTTGTTATACAGGAAGATGCTATTGGCTGGGTGTGGTGGTGCACGCCTGTAATCCCAGTGGCTGGGGAGGCAGAGGCAGGAGGATCACAAGTTCAAGACCAGAGGCAGTCTGTGTAACTTAGCAAGACCCTGTCTCAAAAAGTAAAAAAAATGGGCTGGGGGCACAGCTCAGTGGTCCAGCAATTGCAAAGCATGCAAGCACGAGGTCTTGGGTTCAACCCCCAGTACCGGAAAAAAAAAAGGAAGATGCTATTGGCCAAAGAGTAGATCCTATTATGGTCCTTATTTCATTTTTAAGGAAAGAATGGAATGGAAAGGTTAAGCAAATTTCTCAAGGTCACACAGCAATGATGTAATTAGCACCTGAACCCATTTTGCTATTTCAAAACTCTATAGATCTGTCCTAGAAGAAGCGCAACCAGAGTGCTCCTTGGAAGCAAGAATGGCCAGGCTGTGTCTTACATATGTTAGACATGTAGTCAGGAGGAGCCAATCCCTGGAGAAAGACATCATGTTTGGGAGAGTGGCAGGTCAATGAAAAAAAGGAAAACCCTCCACCAGATGGATTGACAGTGTCTGTAACAATGAGCTTACATAAATAAATAAGATTGTGTGCCTGGCACAGAATCAGGAATTGTTTCGATCTGCTGTGCATAGGGTTGCTATGAGTCAGACTCAACTCGACGGCACCTAATAACAACAACATAATCTACCAATGTTGTCTGCCATGCACCAAGTATGGTGTGTGGCGATTCTACCCATTTAAGCTTTTGTCCCCCAGACCTCTTGGGAACTAGAGATAAATGAAGGTTCTTTCTCCTGGTGGTTTGTCCAGTGCACCATTGGCAGGGGGGCTCTGAATTCAGTTTCCATTTTCAGGTCTTGGAGATGGTCAATTCTATGGCTTTGTCATCCATGCTATGTTTCAACCTAGAAGGCAGGAAGGACAGCAATTGCCACAGGGCTCTGCTGTTATCTGGCCATCTTTGGGTCTCTGCTGTAATTTCTATGGCATAGAGCAGAACCAAAGCACTGAGGTACTATGAAAAAAATACAAACCTTATCATATCATTCCCTGCTTAAGACTTCTCTGTGGTATCCATGTTGTCTTCAGGTGCCATCGAGTCAGTATCCGACTCATAGCGACCCTACATACAACAGGGGAAACGCTGTTGTCAGTGCTTCTCTGCTGTTCATAGGGTTTTCAATGGTGGATTGATTTTTGGGAGAGGGTTGCCAGGTCCATCTCCCAAGCTTACAGCACCTGGTGTTCCCAGGCGGTCTCCCATCCAAGGACTAACCAGGGCTGACCCTGCTTAGCTTCCAAGATCTGGCGGGATCGGATGCCACAGGGCTACGGCTGCAGGCTTGTGGTACCCATAGCTCTGAGGAAAACATCGGATTCCCTAATGTCCAAAACACTAATATCTGCAGCCCAATTTAATACCACAGCCCTTTAATTTGTCTCCTGGCCCTTGCTCCTGCCCTTGTAGAGTCTATTACCCACTCCATGGCTAGAGCAAATCTCCAAACTGTACATCAAATCATGTTATTCCCCTACTTTTAATCATGTAATGGCTTTACATTGTGGAAGAATAACAACCACACTGTCTGCCCTGGCCAACTAAGTCTACAGAATCTGGCTCCAGCCCACCTACCTGACCTCATCCAACCATTTTTTCCCTTGTGCATGAAGTTCCTATCACACTATCCTTTCTGTCATTTAACAAGCCATATTCATGATCTTTCTGCTGGGGACACTTTCCCTAGATCCTCTTAAGGCTGCCACCTAAAGTCATCTCCCCAAAACACCCTCCCTGATGCTTCCTAAAGCAAGCCTACAGTCTACATGATTTATATGTCACATAACTGAATTGCATTTTCTTCACAGCATTCACTAGTTTCTGCATGCTAGTTTTGATATTGAAAGTCCCCCAAAGGCCCGTGTATTAAAGGCTTGCTCCCCAGGGTGGCCCTGCTGGGAGATTGTGGAACCTTTTCCAGATGGGGCCAAGTGGGAGGTCTTTAGGTTATTGGGACCATTCCCTTGAAGGGGATTGTGGGACCTTATGTCTTTCCTCCCTTTCTCTCTTTTGTTTCCTGGCCAAGAAGCGAGTAATTTTGCTTCTACAAGCTTCTGCCATGGTGTGCTACCTCACCATAGGCAATGAGCCAACCAGCTATGGATTGGAATCTCCAAAACATGAGGCAAAATAAACCTTCTCTCTTTCTAAGTTGGTTGCTTTGGGAGTTTTGTTATAGTAATGGAAATCCGACTAACACAGTACTTCTTTTTGTTTGGTTGGTTATGTATTAGTTGGCTGTCTCTCCTATCTAACATGTAAGTTCTTTAGAAGCAGGAAATTCATTTGTTTAGCTCACTGTTGTTGTGTCAGTAGTATAGTAGTGGTTGGGAAATAAGTGTATCCTAGTTTACTGAAGAATCTAGCATGGCTAAAAGGCTATGCATGATGTGGCGTGCCCACATCTGCAGTGCACAGTGAGTATCTGTTATTTTTAACTTCTTATCATCTATACCTGGGAGAAGGACGTGGCAATCCACTCCTGAAGCAATCCAGGAACAATCAACCAGCCACTGAAAGCATTATGGTCATTATGAGTCAGACTCGACTCCACGGCACCTAACAGCAACAATAACATCATTTATCCGACCATGCGTCTATTAGTTTGTTGTGCTGTGGGGGCTTTTGTGTTGCTATGATTCTGAAAGCTATGCCACTGGTATGTCAGATATCAGCAGGGCCACCCATGGTGGACAGTTTTCAGCTGAGCTTCCAGACTAAGACAGAATAGGGAGAAGGACCTGGAAAACCACTTCTGAAACAATTAGCTTTTGAAAACCCTATGAATTGCAGAGAAGCACTGTCAGGTATAGTGTTGGAAAATGAGCTCCCCGGGTTGGAAGGCATTTAAGAAACAACTGGAGAAGAGTTGCCTCCTCAAAGTAGAGTCGACCTTCATGACAGGAATGGAGTAAAGGCCCTGGGACCTGCTTTTGCTGGCATGGCATGACTCAAGAAGAAACACAGGGGCTACAGTGAACATAATACAGCACAAACACAGACTCACAGACAGAAATCCCATAGTCATCTCAATAGATGCTGAGAAGGCCTTTGATAAAACTCAACATCCCTTCATGAACAACAACAACAACAAAAAAACAGAAGAAACTAGGACTGGAAGGAACACAGCTCTGCATAATAAAGGCAACAAATGAAAAATCTACAGACAATCTCATACTAAATGGGGAAAAACTGAAAGCATTTCCTAAAAAAATAGGAAAAAGATAGTGCTGTCATTTTCTCCACTCCTATTCCATAAAGTTATTGAACTCTTAGCAAGAGGAAAAAATGTAAGGATCCAAAGAGGAAAGGAAGAAGTCAAATTATTGCTATTTGCAAGTAATATGATCCTACACTTAAAAGACCCAAAAGCCTCTACCAGAAAGCTTGTAGAGTTGATTCTCTCTCTCTCTCTCTCTCTCTCTCTCTCTCTCTCTCTCTCTCTCTCTCTCTGCACTTACCAGCCCTCCAGGGGAAACTAAACCCCAAGGGAACATGGGGAATCAGATAAGAAAGGACACGTGATTCTCCAACTGTGCTTTCCTGGAGAGCAGCGTTAGTACCCCCGGAGAACTTGTTAGAAATGAACACTGCTAAGTACCACACACCTTAGAAACTCCAGAGGTGGGCCCTAATAATCTGTTACATAACAAGCCTTTTAGGTGATGCTAATGCACCCTATGGGCTGGGGTTTAGCTCAGTTGGTAGAGCTCTGCTCTGCAGTCACTGAGGTCCTAGGTTCGATTCCCAGCACCACAAAAATGGGAGAAGGATGTGGCAATCCCAGAAAAAAATCAGCCATTGAAAATCCTATGAGGGTCACTATGAGTTGGACATGACTCAACGGCACCTAACAGCAACAACAGTGCATCCTATGGTTTAAGAACTACAGAAGAAGCAAAATCAAAGAAGAATATGGTCTGAAGTAAAATCCAGTCTCAGCCTGATCCACAAGGACCCTGAATGTCACAGCAATCCCTGTGCTAGACAATGGCCTTCTGCGTCCTTGTATCTGCCACTCCCTGACTTCAGCTGCCCCTAGGGCAGAGACGTCTGTCATTCCTTCAGTAAGGTAGCATCCATAAGCTAGGAGCAATTCCCTCAAGAAGAAACTGCTATGAGTTGGAGAAATCTGGGGGGGGAGTCACTCCCAGGGGGAGTCAAGGCAAAGACTCGATAAAGAGATTCTGAGGAGTAGGGCACCACAGCATTGAATATAATTATTCTTATTTGTCTAATTATCTGTGTACTCTCCATTAGGATGACAGTTCTGGGTGACCAAGAACAATGTGTTTCATGCTTACTATTGACCTGCTACTGCTTGTCGCAGATGTGAAACTTAATCATTATTTATGCAATTAATTGATTAAGCAAATGCTAATCGAGTACCTACTAAATTCTGGGCACTGTTCTGAGGTCTGGCAATTTAAATGTGAATAAAACAAAGCAGCTGCCCTTATCAAGGATAAGACAATAGCCACAGAAACATATACACATACCTGTGCAAACACATATACACAGTAGAATGGCAGATCCTTCCAAATGCCATGAAGAAAAACTAGCAGAGCAAGAAGATAGAGGGGGTATGGGGTGACATTCTAGACAGAGCAGCTAAAGAAGGATCCTCTGAGAAAGGGACATTTGGGCTGAGGTATGCACGAAGTGAGGGGCTGATATCTGTGGCAATAGCATTTTTATGTAAATTGAAAACTATTACAAAAAAAGTTTAAATAAAAAAGAATATCTCAGGGAAAGCATCGCAGGCCCAGGGAATAAATGGATGCATGGCAGGAAACACCTGGCGTTTCTGTATTGATAAAGCAGGAGGTGGCTGCAAGAGATGGCCAGGTGGCGTGTTCCTTCCTGTTTTCATTCACTTCTTATTAATTAACTTTAAACTTTTATCAAAGCATACATGCACAAAATGAAAAACCAGATAAGACAGGAAGAGCTATTGTGAGAAGTAACAGTCCTGGTCCCACCTGGTCCTCCGCAGGGGTGATCAGTTACCCATGTCAGTCTTGGTTTAGCTTCCCTCACCCTAATCTCTTCTCTTCTCTTCTCATTTCTCTTCATTTCTCTTTGCTCTGCTTCTCTTTGCTTTTCTTCACTTCTCTTCTCCAAATGGAGTAGTAAAGATGTTTTTAGTTCTTCTACTGATTTTCTTTCCAATTTCCAAATAATACACCCAAATTCTAGATCTCATTTCATCAGCCGTAATTATATATCTTAACTCCTGTCTTTGTAACATCGGATTTCCTTCCTTCCAGAGCTGACAGGGGCTGGTCTTCTTGCACAGGCTGGTACCATATAACTCTGTCCCTTGAGCACAGCTGATTGGAAGTGTAACACAGCACAAGCTGGGCCAGTGAGGTTGTCTCTTCTGCACATTCACTCATGAATTAGGACCAAAACATTTTTTTAGTCTAAGTGGGTTTTTCCTGAATAGAAATATTATAAAAACTCAAAGTCTAGCTCCCATCTTGAAGACTGGAGAGTAGAGGAGTGTGATGCTTAATCTCAATTGTCAACTTGGTTGGACTGAGAAGCACCTTGTTGTTGTTGTCATTAGGTGCTGTCGAGTCCGTGTCTGACTCATAACAACCCTACGTACAACAGATGAAACACTATTGTCAGTGCTTCTCTGATATTCATAGGGTTTTCAGTGGCTGATTGTCTTTTGGGAGTGGGTTGCCAGGGTCCTTCTCCCAAGCCTACAGCCCCTGATGTTCCCAGGCGGTGTCCCATCCAAATACTAATCAGGCCCGACCCTGCTTAGCTTCCAAGATCTGATGGGGTTGGATGCCACAGGGATATGGCTGTAGGCTTGAGAAGCACCTGAGACGTGAATAAAGCACACCTGATTGTGACTGGGAGGGCATTTCCAGAATAGACTAACCCTGATTGATAGGTTTGAGGCCTGACTGAATGAAAGTGAACAGAGAAAGCCCCCAAGTGCAGGTGTCTGTCTCTCTGCTTCCTCACCGCCAGGAAGTGAGCTGCTCTCCCTTACCACGCCCTCTCAGACATGATGGGACCACACCTCTGAAACCATGAGCCAAAAAAACCTGTCCTCCCTTAAGGTGCTTCCATCGGGCATTTTGTCATAGTGACAAAAGTCTGAGCAAGATAGGAAGCCAAAAAAAATTTTTTTTTCAGCCAAAAATATGAAAAGCAGGAGAGATGAAAAATGGGGTGACTGTCCAGCTTCCTGATGGCTTTTTCTTCCTAGTTCCAGTTCTTTGCTGAGGCCTAATTTTATATTTGCCTTATGATTCCTTAACACATTGCCATATCCTTATTTCAAGCCATGCCTTTTCCTAAGCTCCAGCAAATTTCTTTGGTCTATACACAGAATGCACTCACGTCTATACTGTTGCCTATTGCACCATTGCCTCGTTGGGGAATGAGAAAAGTATCTTTGTCCAAAGTTCTGAGCACATTGCCCTGCACAGAGTAGGCATTCAAGGAGCAATTATTGAGTTGAACTGGCTCTCAGGACTCCTACTTAAATGGCACAGTCCCTTGAGTGGGGCACACCCCCTTCCAGAGGGGACGGTACTGAGGATGGATGACAGGGTGGATCGGAAAAGCACCCAGAGGTCCACTGAACCAGCCACAGAAGGGCTAAGAGTCCAGCGGAAGAAAAAAGCCTTCAGAAGAGAATCACACGCCAGCTGCAAGCTGTCCAGATGCCTCCTTTCTCCTTCCAGATAAGTAGAATCAGAAAGGACCTACAGCAAACACAGAGGAAGTCCCTGGCTCAATCACTTTCAGGAGAGAGTTGCTTTGAAGCTCTTGGGTCCCTGATGGAGCCGGTGAAAAATCCCTCTGGTGGTGAAAATGAGCAATACCATCCGAGCTGGGAGAGAGTCTACACACCCATGAACACACCCCCACATCTGATTGAATGAAAGGATGAGGTCACCCCCTAGTAAGTGGGGAGCCAGTATTAGGAGCTCGTTGAAGGGCTCCCTGCCTCTGGCTTGCTCTGCCTGCAGGTTCAGCGCTTCCCACACTCTGAGATCAGCTCTGGCTCTGGACAGGAATCACAAAGGATGATTCTGCTTCGCCAAGCCAAGAACACAGGACAAAGCTCCACCTTTGTACCTGTCTCTTTCTCTTCTTCAGAAAAAATCATGCACATCCTGCCTGCGATGGTTACCTGCCTGTACTATCAACTTGGATTCTTGGTTCTGTTGGCTGGACCTCCTGGGCACCACACGCTGTGCATCAGGGGTTAGATTACAGAGCTGAGGGGGTGGAGATGGAGCTGCAGGGTTTGTTTGCTGGTTCGTTTGTTTGCTGTGGGTCTGGAGATTGAGTGGCTGGACACACTTTCCCCAAGGCCAGAGCCTTTGGCTTTCCACCAACACTATCTTGCTGTAAGAGGATATTTCTCTTGCCCCAGCTGGAGTAAGAGAAGAATAAAACAGATTCTGGAATTATTTCATATTATTTAAGCTTCTGAGAGAGCAGAAGGAAAATTTCACTCATGTTATAAAACCTCCCAGGAAAGATCAACTTCACCGCCGTTACACATGGCCTTTTCCTTCAAAAAAATAATAATGATCAATTAATAAAGTTAATAATATCAATTAATAATATTTTCTTAAGAATAAAAATTAATGGTGATCAATAATATCAATAATAACTGAGAAGCAAATTTTATTTATAGGGAAAAGCAACATTAAGTAACTTGTAGGAGACTCGTACACCTTCTCCCATTATCTTCTGTTTGTTCTTTTGGGATATGGTTAGCTGTGGTCCTGGCCCCAAGTTTATGTGTTTCATTTTAGATATGTGGCAAATTTTCAGCATAAGCCATGACACATGCATTTTCAACTAAATGCATGCTGCTATACAAACATACAGCTTCAAACATATACATACACAGCTGTATATTTATAGCAGACATGTTCACATGACTCACAGCACAGCACGCAGGCATATATGTATATTTACATACCTGCTTTACTTTTTATGACAAATTCAGAGGCATTTAGAAATCATAACAAAGCTGAACACAGCACTGGTAAACATTCAAACAGTTTTAATAACTATACAGGCTGAGTAACTATATATTCAAACCTATGTATGTGTGTGTAACATCAAGAACCAAGAATTCAAATGGCCTTAAAACCAAAGTAAAAGTAGCAAAGTTAGTGAGAAGTTGTAAGCTGTATTTGAGAATTCCTCAATACATCACTGCTACTCAGTTATCTAGAGAGAAGTTCTCAGACAGCCAAAGATGGCACCATGGGAGTATATGTGTCTACAATCACCCCCCCATTATGTTTGTCTAGTTAAATAACACTCAAATATGACAGTTAGTTGTGGATGTATCTCAGGGACTGGAGAAACAACCCAAGCAACCTCATTTCCAGACACCTAATCTCTGCGTGCCTGCAGCTATAGCACTGTGGTGTCAGATCTGCTGTACATAGGGTCACTATGACTTGGACTCGACTCGACGGCACCTGACGACAACAACCTCTGACTATCAGTACTATCGTGCCACAAGAAAAAAAAAAAATAACGGCAATTCTGTGGAACATTTTTAGTCAACTAAATGTGTGTTCATGTATGTGGTAGACTACATAGTACCAAAAGGCTGGCTGAGTGCTGGTCCTTTGCAACACTGCATTTCCAAGGGAGAGAGCTTTCAGATTTGCAGTAGCACTTACATTTTGGACTAAAAAAGAAAGCAGACCTTAATTCACCTGCTTTGTGGACTGACTTAGACAAGGATGTTAACAAATGAATACCACAAAGACCTTTAGAAAGAATCTGACATTTTCAGTGGCTCTCCCACCTTGAATTCATCACCCCCTCAAATGCAAAGGTGTTAAAATATTTAAGAGGTGTATTCAGAAACCAAATTCTCACATCCTTTTGCTCATGGTGACATGTGAACAGCTGAGTCTATATACTTCTCACTCCTTCAGCCTATTAGGAATACATGTTCGTATGCATAAGCACAGCTCCAGGTATGATTTGAACATGCTGTCTCCTGGGTAAGCCAGAGCTCCAGAGAAAGGAGGGTAGACATATTGGTTTGTTTTCTGGGGAACCAAATTGAGACAGACTATACACAGATGTGCCTGTGACAAGACTTTTTGCCCTCCCAAGTGAGCTCTCGAACCGTCATCCAGAGTCTCTGGTCCCTTTAAGAAGACTCCGTCTTTCGGGTCTTTCTGTCTCCCCAGTGGGGTCCAGCGGTTTTCCGCAGCCAAAAAGCAAACTTGCCTGGCTCGTGGGGCCTGGGGGTGGGCAGGAGGGTTGATTGGAGGATGCTGCTTTGGGTGGGTGCTGAGAGAGCGCGAACGCGCTGCGGGCTTCTTTCCCTTTCCCCTTTCCTTAACCCTTCCCGGAGCGAGCGTAGGAAAGGCATCGCATGGTGCTGCAGCGCCAAGGAGCCAACCCGAAACTTTGCGCGCAGCGTGGGCTTGAGGAAGCGGAGCAGAGCCGGCTGGCTGGCCTGGGAAGGGGACGGTGCCGGGGAGGGCGACCCCAGCCCAGGCGCCCGAGAGGCGGGCGTGCAGCTGCAGAAGGGAGCTGTCCGTTCAGCACCACGAACCTCAAACCCTGGGAGGCTGGGAGGCGGGCGCGTGGCAACAGGCGCGGAGCTGTCCGTTCAGCACCACAGACCTTTGCCCTTCGCGAAACCGCCCGGCCCCCGCCCAGGACTCTGCCTTTTCTCCAGTTTGAGCGGGGGAGTCGGGAGCAGGCGGAGAGCCTTCCTGGGAGGCTGGGGAAGCAGTGAACACTCTTCTCAGCGACTCGCCTCCTAGCAGTGCTATTTTTTGCCATCCGCCCTCACCCCCAGCACACGCGCTCGCGCACGCACACACACACACACGCGCACACACACGCACACACGCACACACGCACACACCAGATCTCTCTGGATTTTTTTTTTTTTTTTTTTTTTTTTTTTTTTTTTTTTTGCCTTGAGTCTCCCGGGGCTGTGAAGAGCCGGGCGCATCTCAAACCGAGCTGTCAGCTCCAGGCTCCGAAGCCATGCCCTGCATGAACCCTCGTCCTCACCAAGCTCCTGAGGAATGAAAGGACCCCAGGGACCCTCCGAAGGCAGCAGTGATGTGGACCAGCCTCCTGGAACCCACACCCTCCCGAGGGCCATAGACGACCCAGGGTACTGGAGAGAGCTCAAGACAGGAAATAACAGCTTTCCCAAAGTCCCTGTGGATGCTGACAAAAAGAGATCTGGGTTTTTGGATGAGCCTGCCCTAGGTTACCCAGCTGCAGAGTGATTTTCCCCTCTGGCTGAATCTCCCCCTCCAACCCCCAGCCGTCCAGAGTACCATGAAGAATTATGAGGATGTGTGACAGAGGTATCCAGATGTTGATCACCACTGTAGGAGCCTTCGCAGCATTTAGCTTAATGACCATTGCAGTGGGCACGGACTACTGGTTATATTCCAGAGGTGTGTGCAGGACTAAATCTACAAGTGATAATGAAACCAGCAGGAAGAATGAAGAAGTAATGACCCATTCTGGGCTGTGGAGGACCTGCTGCTTGGAAGGTATTTGCAAATTCCTCTCAATGGCTCTGAATCACCCAGCTTCTGATATTCTGGTGGGTGTTTGGGGAAGCAGAGGGGCACTGCTTGGGCAAGAGGAATAGTTCGGATTATTGCTGAGAATGTACAAGTGTCAGGACTCTGTTCCCAGCAAGACTTGATGCTGTGTGAAATGAGAGGGCCGGGTCTTGTTGATTGTTTTTGGTGTAAGCTTCATGTGATGAGATTTCGAGACACTCTAAAGCAGCTTCTGCAGTTTAGAAAACCTTCAAACCCAAAATCCCTAAGCATATTGTGAACTGCTTAGATCCCTGGCTAGAGAAGTGGTCTTTAGATTTGCTTAAATTGCGTGTCTTTTGGGAGGGGGTGCTTTGGAGAGGAGGAAGGGAAGGCAGGAAGGTATGGGGGAGGGGGAGACCCTGATCTGACCTGGCACATTCTGGGCCATTTCCTGATTTCTCAACATAGTCTTATCTGTTTCTTATGAGTTTGGTTTAACTAGATATTGCCACGAACTTCCATTGCCAAGCAATACCAGAGTAACGTGAGCCCCCTCTCATCCCCCCACATTTAAAGAAAACTTTCTTCTTAGTACATGTTTTATTATTTTGATTCAAAGCAAAACTGAAGTCTTAGTATTTGGCATCCATCTGGCTTCATTCCCAAATCATCCCCAAGCCCCCCAAAATGTATTTCCATGACATTTTTACAGGATCGATTCTCCAGGAATTGCAACTCATCACTTCTAATTCTGAAAATGAGAGGATTTGCTCTAAGTTATAATGAAGAGGGCAGGCCAATTTTATAATGTAGAGGCCTCAGGCAGCCCCATCTCACTATTAAACTTGCTTTTACCACATCAGCAGTCACCCCCAGTATCATTGGGCAATGGCTGGGTATCATGAGGAGTGGATGAGAAAGAAGAAAATCAAAGCTCTGTGGAATCTGTCTGCCTCAGGAAGTCCCTGGGAGTTTTGCAGGCTTCCAAGAAATCTGTGAAGCTTATCACAGTTCTAGGCAAGAAAATATGGGTTTCCTATGTTCCTCCCTCTCCTGCTTGCCATTGGCTCTGTACACCTGCATTCCCAGTGGGTGGCATTTGTCAGGGCTTTTTGAGAACTTGAGTGTATGTAAATGACTTAGGAAATCATGCTATGACATCACTCGCCAGGGTAATATTGCATCATTCTCTGGCTTCTTCCCATGTCCTGGTGCTGTACACAGCTGCGTTCCTGACTGACTGTTGCTCTACTACAGTTGATTCTGTTTCCAATACAAATTTGCAACTGGTGGGAAACCTAGGTAGGAAGGGGATGCTTTCAGTGCAACAAGGATCATGGGAAGTCAGAAGGCCTGAGTAATGCTGCAAACACTCTTGAGTAACCTTGGCTAAGATATTTACACACTCTCTTTACTAATCTGAGAAATGATTAGTTTCGGACTGTGATGTTGAATTAGCACTATCCAATGTTTATACTGTACCAGGGTACTGATAGAGATTCTGGGGAAAGAAATCTTTCCCAAACATTGACAAAAATCTAGTATTTGTGATTAGTTGTGACCACTTACAGTTGAGTGTGGTGAAGTCATTTACTCTATGGAAATTCCATAATTCCCTTTCCTGTATTGACAAAAAGAAATCAAATTATCTTTTGTAATACTGTGTTTTGGTGGGTGTTTTTGATGTCTAGTTACTTCTAGAGATGGTATAAAAACTCTGAGACTCCTCCAAAGCCGAAAATGGTACTTAGGTGTATCATGGTTTAATAATCTACAATTTCTGTGCCTCTGGAAATGCACAATTAAACACCAATTTTTGCTTCTCTCATTATGTTCTATGAAAAAAGATAAATCTGTCAGAGCAAGAGTAGGTTCTAAAATTTCTGAAGGCTTTCTCAGAATTTCCCAACTGCTTGTTTCTCCCTTCTCCAACACGATGTCCCAGAGTATAGTTATTTGTATAAGTAATTGGAAACACACTCAGGCATTCCGTAGGCTTGGTGAGGGAAGTGAGAAATGGAATCCAGAAGGAATTGGATGAATTGAAGATGTGTTCTTCGGCAGGTAAATTGTCTTGAGAAAATTTGTTAGGCTGTTTCTACAATTTTCCCTAGCTAATTCTTTTAACATTTTTGAAGTATTCAATACAGTACAATGCACCAACCTATTGTACCATGGCAGATTTTTTAGCTATATATACACCTACATAACCAACACCCATAGGGGCCTGGCTAAAATTTGAAGCCAAGATTTCGTATAATGTACTGGAGACATCAAGTGGTCGGGGAACTTACAAGAGCCTCTGCTTTCTGCATGGTAAGACACATGTCGTGGGTGACATCTACCCTAGGTTAGAATGAAAATGTATAGCCAGTTCCTATTTACTCTCTCCTATTTATCCCAGAGCCTCAACAAGCTCATTTTCTGGTCCTTTGAAGTGTCAAGTATGACTATGAGGTTTGCAGCTCAATTTTTCTTAAGATAAAATTAGTAGAGTCAGTTCTTCCGTACTTTTTAAAGCCATGAGACAATGTGGCTATTTTGTCCAAAAGAAGAGAATGCCCAGGAGGGACATGACAGCTGTCTGCAAATATCTGAAGGGCTGTCATTTGGAAGAGAGATTGGAAATGCTCTATGTGGCCTCAAGGGGGTAGAAGTAGAAGCTAGAGGAAAATAGGTTTTACCTAAATATAAATAAATACAACGTGGAATGGGAGGTGATGAGTCCCCCAACATCAAAGAAATTCAAGTTTAAGAAAACTACATCGATTATTCCCAAGCTTAGATAGTCATCAGGAACTCAGGAAGAGTTTTTTAAAAATAGATTATGAGGCCCTACCGACTAGATTTCCTGCTTTCATGGGTCTGTGATGGATCCCTGGGATCTGAATTTCCTAAATGTTTTCTATGCAATTGTGATGTAAAAACTGACATGTGTTGAGTATTTACAATGGGCCTGGGATTGACTACGTGTATGGGTCAGAATCACATCACTCAAGTCGGAGAAGTATATTTTGTTTCCATTTCTATCACCATCAAAATGTCCTTTATATTTAGCACTTACTATCCGATAGCACGGTCCCCAGAATTTTGAAAACTTTTCGTCTTTAGAGATGCTCAGTGATTCAGGAACTCCTACTTCCCTCCTTGTACAGATGGGGAAACTGAGGGCTGGGGAAGTTACATAACTTGCCCAAGGTCACACGTCTCCACTCTGCGGGCAGTCCTTTACCTAGGCCACGCGGCTTCTCAGAGAATCTGCTACAGAACAACCATTCGTGTTCTGGTGGATACTTTGCCACTAGTACAAATATCAGCTCATGAGAAAGCCCCCACACACGGGTTTTTCCATTGACAAGTCACAGATCTGAGAACACTCAGCGTGACCATGGAGAATCAGCAGGAGTGCAGGAGCCACCAGACAAGCACAGACTGAGAGGCAGCAGAGGACACACTTTGAATGGATGAAAAAAAAAAAAAAAAAAAAAAAACTAATCAACCTATGTAGAGACACCCACACTGAGAAACAAAAACGATTGCCTGACTCATTATCTGGAAAGCAAGCTAGGCGTTCACAAAGCAGCACCCCAACCTGCTGTATGTTTTCAAGAGCAGTATGTGAATTTGAATGAGAACATGTTCAATATGTGACTCTCTCATTAAGAAAACCTCTCGAAGCCCTAGACACAATCAAAGCAATGCATTTAGAGAGTGGAAATGCCACTAGCCCAGTAGTAAAGAACTCGGGGCACTAATCACTTTTCTAACTGTTACGTGAATCATGCATGATATTTTCCTTCTTTGAACCTCAGTTTACCGAGGTTCTAAGGCAAGTACTTCAGATAAGTTGAAGGATTCGTATAGCTCAATGCCCACATGGCTATGCAAGAAATCTAAAGCATGAAGCAAGCTTTTCACAGTCCCCTTCACTAATTCTATGGAGAAGGTAACAATATGTTTGGAAAGAAACATGACAACTGAAATTTAGTCTTAGCATGAGAACATTAGGGAGTGGTAGGGACTGTGGCTAACTGAAGGGCAAAAGCATCATCTACAGAACAACTGTTACTTGATTGGAGTTGATTTTTGCCCTGGGGAGATGTGGATCAAAGGGGGCCCAAAATTCCAAGTAAAGAAAAGATATATATATATCTTTCAAATTGTTAAATATTTGAAATTTGAAAGATATATATATATTTAGATATATATATATATATATATATATAATGTATATATATGTATATAAATGTATATAAATATACATGTATATAA
>VMDO01011835.1:0-64912 GCA_007922755.1 Pedetes capensis | reverse complement strand
AGTAAATGTATTCAGAAATATAACAATCATGATCAAATGCAGTTCATCTTAGAATGTCAAACTAGGGCAATACACATATTTAAATGACTAAACAGGAAAAAGTGATCAGCTAATCAGTAGTTAACAATAAACACTTGTCAAAAGTCAACAATCATTTATAGTTTTAAAATGTTCAACAAACCAAAAATAAACCTAATAAAGGATATCTGTAAAGACACTCAAATGCCTACATCATATTTAGTGTAAAAATTAAAATTCTGTTGCCACAATACCATGAACAACCAAAGATACCTGGTCTTACCACATCTACTAAACATTCACTGTGTATTCACATAGAATGTTCTCTCCCACCTCTCTTCATAAGGCCATCAATTCTATTGAATCAGAGTTCCACCCCATGACATCATTTAATGTTAATTACCTTAGAAAGGTCTTCGGGTATAATCACATAAGATAAGGCTTCAATCTGGGATCACAGGTGGATCTATATAAGAATTACAAGCACATGACTTAGTTCAGGGAAATGAAGCCCAAGAACTGCAGAGGAAGTTCCAAGAAAGACAGGCACAAGGAACTCCTGTCTTTCCTGTATATGCACGTATTTGTGTGAGTACATAATGTATGCAATAATTTAGCCAGTGGATGAGCACTGATTAAACCTGGGTCTTATGTATCTTTTTGTTGATTTCCTGTCAAAAACAGCTGTACTCTGGAATATGGTTGGTGTTTTCCTTCTCTGAAAAGGTCTTAAGCACAACTTTAACACTATGCTATGATACTTTAATAAAACATTTATGGTAACACAATATTTTAATCCAAATATTTTTGTGCACAGTTGCTGTTCTGGAAATAGGTATGCATAAGTGGCGTGTCAGTTATAATTTGTTAACATTAGCAAACTATTGTTTTATGGTAGAAATATTTTCCTTGAATTTTCTTCTCAGCTCCATAGTTCAGCTATAGCATTTCTAGCACCTATGAGCACTATTTGAAATATTGTTCTTGAGACCAGTAAGCAATTCCTTTTATTAAACGAAATTCATTAGAAATCAACTAATAAAAACATTTGAATTTAGTCACTGAATTGTTTTTAACAGCTACTACCAAGTGTTTTTTTGCTTGGATTTTGTTGTCAATGGAAACTCATTGCCTAATCACTTTCTTTAGCACGGTTGACAAACTATAATAAATATCACGTTTCAGAAATATTTTTCTACTTATGAAATCAGATGATTTTCTTTAGGCCTTAATAATTACAATGTTTTATGGGCATGGAGTGACTTGCAAATCTTTGTGCCTTGTTTTGAAATGAGACAGGAAATTTATTTTAATGTTTTTTGCTAATGTGGCTTCCTACAGAACTTATCTATCTTTTTTAAAAAGATACTTTCATCCTTTTATTAATGATTAGTGATCCATGAGAAAATGAAATTTAGATGCTGAAATTATTGCATTTTTTCAATATCTCCTCCCAGGAAGAAGTATAAAAGAATTATTCACTTAAATATATTATAGAAAAGTTGCTTTTTCCATGGCAGATATTTTATGACACTGTTAGTGTTTGTGTAATAAGTGCTTTTAGTTGCTAATGGATCTTTTTTTCCTCTCAAAATATAATTTATTCATTAAGTTCAAGAAATACTTACTAGACTTAGACTTACTAGACTTACTGACTGATAGTAAAATCTTTTATGCTTTCTGAACAATTAATAATTAATATAATTTATCACATTTTTATGATGAGAAAACAAAACTTTCTATTATTAAAATTCTATTATGCGATGTGTGTCTAAAGTAATCAAAACCCTAGAGCTTGTATTACCCTCATTTTAGAGATGCAAAAAGTAAGACCAGAGAATTTAAGTTTCTTATTGACCATTAGTGGGCTGGGATTTAGCTCAGTGGGTAGAGCGCTATGCTGCAGTCTCTGAGGTCCTGAGTTCAATTCCCAGCACCGCAAAAATGGGAGAAGGACCTGGCAATCCACTCCCAAGGCAATCCCAAAACAGCCAGGCATTGAAAACCCTATGAGGGTCGCTATGAGTCGGATACCGACCCGACGGCACCTAACAACAACAACAATTGACCATTAGGAATGGGGTTTAGCTCAACTGGTGCTGTTCTGCACTATCTTGACACCCTGGGTTTGACCCTCAGCACCACAAATATGGGAGAAGGACCAGGCAGGCCACTCCCCAAGCTATCAGCCATTGGAAATCCTACGAATAGCAGAAAAGCACTGACATAGTGCCTAGCATGGCACAGTGCCCAGGATTGTTTCCTTCTGTTGTACATATGGTCACTATCAGTTGGACCCAACTTGATGGCTTCTAAC
This sequence comes from Pedetes capensis, assembly GCA_007922755.1. Classification (NCBI taxonomy): domain Eukaryota; kingdom Metazoa; phylum Chordata; class Mammalia; order Rodentia; family Pedetidae; genus Pedetes; species Pedetes capensis. Next base: position 62,577 of record VMDO01011835.1, on the reverse strand, counting down.
ACTGCCATTCAACAAACACAGACACAAAAACACATGCATACTGTCACACATCCACAGCACACACACATCCACATATATGTACACTCATATGTTCAGGCACACTATAAGGAAAAAAAAGTTTACCAGTACTATAATGATAATAAGGGCTCAGGCAGAAAAGAAATGAGTTGCCAGCAGAGATACTAATAAGAGTAGAACTATGTTTTAGTATTGTTCTGCAACTAAATCTTCGTATGTGTCATTATCATTTCAACAGTCATTAGGAAATACGACTCCATTGATATTTTATTAAATAATGTTACCTTAGGTAATAACTGTATGCAATAGTACTATATCCACACTGTATAGTAACAAGAGTTATTTTTAAAAATTAAATATATATGAATAATATAGTAATATAGTTTTTAAATGTACTATCCTTGTGGTTTGGGAAGAGGAAAAACTATTTTGGTTTGAAAGGGACAATTTTATAATAACTTGTAAAAAAAGACATAATTGTAGAATTAAATAGCACTTATTTTTCATAACATTGAGTAGGTACTTGATAAATTAATGAAAACTTGACAATATGTTGTACTATTTTTTATTGTAATAAGAATATTTACTAAGATTAGATCATTGTGCACAGGCAAAATACTCAGTTCATGAGATTTTATTTTAAAGTAAAGTTTAAAAGGATGTTTTATTTTATAACATAATGGGTAAAAAAAATCTTTCATCTTACTTGTTCAGTAAATAACACTTTTTAGCCAGTAGTGCTGAAGTTATCCTAATGGCATACTCCACTTTAGATTGTTTAGGAGCAAACAACAACAACAACAACAACAACAACAACACTTTTAAGAAGAGTCATTATTTTCTATCTCATGGTAAATTTACATGAGAATAATTTTTCCTCTCCTTAGTTCTGCTCTTACTTAAAAACAACCTTAAATAAAAGAGATTTTTCTAACTCTTATGTTCCAAAAATGACTGAGTTATTTACATGTCTAAAGTACCCTAGGTGGAAAATTTTTCTTTTTTTTTTTTCTTTTTGCAGTATGGAGGGTAACACCCAAGGATTGCATGTGCTTTGCAAATGCTCTACTGCTGAGCTGCAACCTCAGCCCCTGTTTTTATTTTGAGACCAGGTCTGTTTCTTTCTGTTGTACAGAAGTCACTGTGATGGCACCTAACAACAGACCTGTGGCCTCAAACTTTTAATCCTTCTGTCTCTGCCTCCTGAGTTACTTTATCAAGATGCTGTGGTTTCCTTAATACTGATAATAAGTAAAAATAAAACAAGGAGATTCTTTAGAAAGATTCAGAATCAATCTTGTTTTAGTGTCATCTGCTCAGTGGTTTGCAGAAAATAGATTTATCTTGTTTTGGAACAATGTTGTTGTTGTTGTTGTTGTTGTTGTTAGGTGCCGTCAAGTCGGTATCCGACCCTCTGTACAACAGGGGAAACACTATTGTCAGTGCTTCTCTGCTGTTCATAGAGTTTTTAATGGCATATTGATTTTTGGGAGGGGGTTGCCAGGTCCTTCTCCCAAGCCTACAGCATCTGGTGTTCCCAGGTGGTCTCCCATCCAGGTACTAACCAGGCCTGACCCTGCTTAACTTCCGATATCTGATGGGATCGGATGCCACAGGGCTACCACTGCAGGCTTTGGAACAATAGCAAGTATGTAATAGAAAACAAAGTTAAGTTTCATTCTAAAGTAAGATAGTAATACTGCCTAGCTGGAAAAATAATAGAATAAAACATACACCTCAGATTGTTTTGTTCTGTTATTTACCCACTTCCACTTTATGAATTGTTAATGATGATGGCAGAAGAAGTGTTACCATAGGCTGATTTCTGTGGTCAGCAACTGGGTTGAAAAGTGAAATTTCCTTGCCTCAGGATATGATTTGCTTGCTTATGTTTCTTATAGTGCAACTAAGTTTTACTTCTCATTTAGGTTTTAGTATTTTTATGAAATATATTTTAAAAGCTTTAGAAATTCAACATCTTTCCCCATTCTTTCATAATTCTTGTCATCAATTTTTACTTTTTTCCAGGAGAGTCAATACAAATTGCAGAAGCTACAATCTATTTCATTTGCATAAATTTTAACAGCAATGTTTTATTGAGTTTCAGTGACATGCAAGACATCATGTGAGCTAGAAATTGGAGATATATAAAAGAAATATGTCCATGTAGAGTGTCTAGCCTACATAAGAAAAAGGAATACATAAAGAAAATATAAATTATAGCTCTAGATGGTGAGTACCAAAAGTCCAGTTGAGGAGGAGTCCTTATTTTCTCTGGGGAGGTGACTCTTTTTACTCTGACAGGGTAAGGGCTCTTTTGGTCTCCACCTAAGGGCACACATCAAAATTCCTATTTGATCAGAGTAACTATCCTGTCATTGCATATATATGTTGTTGTTGTTGTTAGGTGCCGTCGAGTCGGTATCCGACTCATAGCGACCCTCTGTACAACAGGGGAAACACGATTGTCAGTGCTTCTCTGCTGTTCATAGGGTTTTCAATGGCAGATGGATTTTTGGGAGGGGGTTGCTAGGTCCTTCTCCCAAGCCTACAGCTTCTGGTGTTCCCAGGTGGTCTCCCATCCAGGTACTAACCATGCCTGACCCTGCTTAGCTTCCGAGATCTGATGCCACAGGGCTACAGCTGCAGGTGGTTGCATATATATGTGTGTGTGTGTGTGTGTGTGTGTGTGTGTGTGTGTGTGTGTGTGTGTGTGTGTTTATAATTCTTCTTAGAACTTTAGTTTGACATCTTGGGAACCCTCCAAGTCATCAATATTTACTCCTGAGAATCTTGGCTTTTCTCTTGTAAGCATTAAATGCAAGTTTAGATTATAACTCAAATGAATTAGCATATTACTGTGTCTTCTAAATGTGATTGAGAATGAGAATATATTAGAAGAAAGAATTATTATCCTTAAAGAAACAATTAAACTTTTAAAGTTAAAATTTTATTTAGGCATATGTAAGATCTTAGGGGCTGGGATTTGGCTCAGTTGGTAGAGTGCTGCGCTGCAGTCTCTGAGGTCCTGAGTTCAATTCCCAGCACCACAAAAATTGGAGAAGGGCCTGGCAATCCACTCCCAAGGCAATCCCGAAACAGTCAGCCATTGAAAACCCTATGAGGGTCGCTATGAGTTGGATACCGACTCGATGGCACCTAACAACAACAACAACAAAGATCCTAGCCTCTCTCAAGAATAAGATATTAAAAAGATTGGAGCCAAGTAAAATGAACCACCGGAATGAAAAATGTCAGCAACTGTGGTTAATTTTAAGAGCTTTCTTACTCATGTGGAAGGAGCCTACCTTTGTATCTTAGCTGAAGTGTAGAGTAAGTATTGAATGGAAAATATCGGGTAACTTAATTGTATTCCTACCTAAAGCTATCACTTAGATAGCTACAAATTAGTAGCATAAATATCTTTGGTAAAGGAAATTATTGTCATTATTTTTATTAATGTTATTATTGATGAACACAGTCAGAAGTTAAGATCTGGGACAGGAAGTACTTACTTATACCTCTGAATAACATTAAAGCTGATTCTGTAAATTCAGATACAGACATCATTCTTTAGCTGATTACTTTTGCCTATGTGTTAACCTCTTCCACCATCACACTTATGTCCCCAGCCATACCTCCATAAAATCCTCTTCTCCAGTGCTTCATTTTTCAGGACTCAGCATGTCAGGGAGCCCTATTTGTGCCTCTGCATTGCAATCACCTCAGTAGCTTACAATCATAGGGAATCTACTATGCTTGCCTCAGAGAGGGTAGAACCTTGGATGCTTTTGTAGTTCACAGAGATGGAAGGTGAATGTAGGACAAGCATCAGGACGTGATGAGAAAGCAAAAGCTTTGGCATCAGAATAACTGCAAATCAAATCCTGACTCTGCAACTTGCTGCTTATAAGAACTGTACAAATATCTAGCCGCTGTGAGCTTCAGTTTCCCACCTCAAAAATGAAGAGTACATTAACTACTCATTTCTTTCTTTGTGAGGGTTAACATATATAAAGTAGTAGAGTATTTCATAGGTGTATTTCCTACGTGGTTAGCCTGGGATTTAGCTCAGTTGGTAGAGCGCTGCGTTGCAGTCTCTGAGGTCCCGAGTTCAATTCGCAGCACCGCAAAAATGGGAGAAGGACCTGGCAATCCACTCCCAAGGCAATCTGGGAACAGTCAGCCATTGAAAACCCTATGAGGGTCGCTATGATTTGGACACCGACTCGAGCGCACCTAACAACAACTACAACAACAACAATTTACCTATGTAGTTCTCAAGTTCTATCATCTATCTATCTATCTATCTATCTATCTATCTATCTATCTATCATCTACCTACTTACCTATTTGTCCGTCCATCCACTATCTGTGTAAGCATCCAAGTATCTCCAGATTATGCCCTCAAAAGACTTAGTGTTCAGGAACATTGCATAAATATTAGAATGGAAACACAGGTATGATTTTAATTCCTCTGCTTACTTATTTTTTACTTTACACTGAGGGAAAAAAAAAGCTACTTAATGGCTGCACACTGGGGTCTTATCTTTCTCCCTATTGTGTAAGGTGACAGTCTGGAGATTTTCTAGAAACCCATCATTTTGATGTTTTTGAATAAATATTCAGTAAACAATATTTTCATTACTGAATTATGCATTTTATTTCCTTCATCTGCTATTTGCCTATAAAGTCTATTGTTAGATTTGAGTATAATTACTTTCTAATTGCTGGGTTATGACAATAATTGATAACACATTAAAGAAATAACTATATTATTCTGCATAAAACTCATCAAGTCCCAATAATCACATATGGCCTATAGCTACATTATTATTGTTTGTCTCTTCTCTGGCAACTATCAGTGTATTATTTTCTTTCTCCTAGATTTGAGAGGGCTTTTAAATAATCTAGATGCTCTTATTTCCTAACTGTAGATGGACACTTACTTTCTTGTTTATAGTTTCTGTCTCTCAATGGACATTCCCATACTCCCTCTTACTAATAGACTTGACCAGTGGTAAGAAAACTGTAGTCTATGGGCTAGATCTGGGCAGCAGCCTATTTTTGTACCACCTTCAAGCTACAAATGATTTTTCCATTTTTAAGTGACCATGAGCACGCACATACCAAACAAATAATATGAGACAGAGACTGTGGGTGTCTTAGAAAGCACAAAATATATACCACTTGTTCTATTATAGAAAAAAATTGTTAATTGTTGGGATAGACTCCATCATGAGCGTTTGTCTCAAGGGACTCCAGACAAAAAGTGAAACACTCAGAACCACAGTTCTCTTTTGAGTTCTCCTTCAGGGCCAACTGTCTTCTTGCTATAAAAATGAGTACATTTATTAATGAATGTATTAATAAATTACTAAATCTCCAGGATTGTCATCCATTGTATAATTTTGTTGTCTGCATCTGGATTTTTTTTTCTTCTGGATCAGACTCATGTTGAAGGAGAAGTAAGGATGAGAAAGGTATAGAACTGAGTTCAGGGAGACTTGATTTCTCATTCCATCCCCAATATTCCTGTGGCCATCCTTGAGTCCTTCAATACCCCAGGTGTTTAGCTTCATCAACTGTTAAATGAAGATATTTCACTGGATGGTGGCAAAAATCTCAAACTTTCCAAAATTAAATCAAGTAAAATGAAAGTCTATTTACCTTATTTACAGGCTATTGTTTACAAGTCTATTATTGCTCTGATTATGATTTGAAATTCTTCAGCTTTCTTTGAGTAACTATTGGTACCACTATTATGACATAATATTAATTACAGATAATTTGTACAGAACTGTAACCTCTCAATAACTTATATTTGCTGGTCTCAGTTCTACTCCATCAGAACATGTAAAATTAAAATAAAAGTGCTGATATTAGAATTGAGTCCACGAGTTCCAACAGACCTTTCTTATATATGTAAAGCAAGCTTAATTTCTTTGAACCAGTAAATAGAGTTATGAAGATACATTCCCATAACTCTGATCTGAGTACATTGGAGTATACCTCAGTTTCTTGAAAGCTAGCTCTGCAGTCAATATTCTAGATGAAATCCATCTGCACCTCAGGTATATGAACATTCAAATATAGTAGAAGGCCAGTAGACACACTGAGTCAAGGTTACTTTCTCTAAGGAATTATTATTCTGTCAAGTTTGCTTGTAATATCTTTTTCTATTAGTCTGTTATAGCTCTACCTGCACAGTCTGCCCCCCTGCCCACCCCCAAGTAGTGCTTTAGGCTAGCCAACAAATTGAATAACTTTAGAAATAACTTAAGAACCTAGAACAGAATATAGGAAACATTGAGTGTTCTTTTAATCTAACCCTAGATGTTGTTTGTTGTTAGTGCCAGGCGTGGCAGTGTCAGAGAGTGTTTTATTCTGTTGTACATGGGGTTGCTATGAGTCAGACCTGAATCAAGGGCACCTAACAGTAACATAATCCTACACAATCAGGTGTTAATTGTTTTTGGAAGACTTCCAGTATTATAGACTTTATGATATCTCAGTTTTTCATTAGAACATTTTTAAGAAAAATTGAATTATAACTGTTAAAATAGTAAAGCATTTATAGCAAAATAGAGTGACTCTTTTGACAATTTCAAATTCCTCAGAGGAAATATATTTTTAACTATTGTTATAAATTTATAATGCTATACCTGATGCTTTTTCTTTCTTGGTGTAGTTAGGTGCCATTGAAGTAAGTCTAATTCATAGCAACAATATGTACAACAGAATGAAATGCTCCCTGACAGTGGGCCATGCATATGATCTTTTTTATGATTAAGCCTATTGTTGCAGTTACTATGTCAATCCATCCAGTTGAGGGTCTTTCTTTTTTTGTTGGCTTGCCTTTCTCCCAAACATGATGTCCTTCCCTAGGGGTTGGTCCCTCCTAACAACATGTCCAAAATATATAAGATGCAGATTAGTCACCCTTGTTTCCGCAGAGCACACTGCACTTCTTCTAGGATGGATATGTTGGTTCTTTTGGCAGTTTGTGGTATATTATTCACATATGTTCATATCTTGTTATAAAAAATGAGGATTTGTCATAATCACTATTATATTGTGTTGTTAGGTGCCATTGAATCAGGTCCAACTCATAGTCTGATTCATAGAGACCCTCATAGTATTTTTCAATGCCTGATTACTTCAGGATTGGATTCTGGAGCGTATTGCCACATCCTTCTCCCATTTTTGTGGTACTGGGGATCCAACCCAGGTCGTTAGAGAGTACCGTGAGGGACAGTACCAACTGAGCTAAACCCCATCTCCATCACTGTTATATAATACCACATCTCTAGTCCCTATTTTCCTCCTATTTTCCTAATGGATTTAACAAAAATATTTAAAGCACTAGGCAATATTTCTATTATCTCTGTACGTATTACTCCATGCTGAGCCAAATAAGAAGCTATAATTATGTTTCTTTTCTTGGAATTTTGTGTAGTTAACCTATCTATTAGAAATTATTTCTATCAGCACTATTACATGACTATCAGTATTTTTTCCTAAATGGTTCCAACGAATCTGAAAATCATGAATTCAATTTTTATTTCTCCTGCGAACTCCCTCTTAAAGTTTCTCTTTTCTATCCAAATACTGAAATCTTTCAATGACTTTTTAGACATGTTAGATATCTATCATCTTCTAGATTTTATGTCCTCTAACTTTCCTTTATCTTGTTAACTAGCTTCATTTTGATGGGATTGTTTCTTCAGTGGTAGTTGTTTGTTTGTTTGCTTGTTTCTTTCTTTCTTTTCCTTCCTTCCTTCCTTTCTTTTTCTTTTCTTTCTTTCTTTCTTTTTTTTCAGTATTGGGGGGTTGAACCCAAGGCCTTGTGCTTGCATGCTTTGTAAATGCTGTACTACAGAGTTGCACCCCCAGCCCATTCTTTTTACTTTCTGAGACACAATCCCACTAAATTACACAGACTGCCTCTAGTCTCGAACTAGTGATCCTCCTGCCCTGTCCCCCAAGTCACTGGGATTACAAATGTGTGCCACCATACCCAGCTTCTCAGTAGTATTTTCTTAAGAAAAATTCATAGACACAAAAAATAAAGCAAACAAAAAATGAAACAAAAATGTATAACTTAAAAAGAGATCTTACATGTCTAAAAATGATATCTTCCATCTTCCCATTCAATGGCAGTTTGGCTAAGTATATAACTACACATTGAAATTAATTGCCATCCCCTAAGTCTTTAACATCCAATGCTGCCAGCAAAGCTGGTGATGCCCTTCTGATTCCTGTAGTATTATAGCTGTCTGGAAGCATGGAAGATCTTTCATTCATCCCTGGCATTCTGAAATCTTGCATATATGTGCCTTGATTAGTATTCCTTTCATTCATCTTCATGAATATTCAGTGGGATTTTTCAATCCATTGTTGAATGCCATTTAGTTCTGAAATATTCATGTATAAATATTTTTCAAAAGCCACCATTTTCATTCAGAGGCAAGTCCTCTCTGCTTTCCTCTCTACTCATCCCAGTCTTTTTCATCCAAGGCCTAATATAAGGCCAGGTCCCCTAGGAAGCTCACTCTCTATTCTAGCTCTCTTTTTCCTGAAATCCTGCCATCAGTTTCTTGTGTTTAGTCATTGTTACACTCATGAAATAGAATGTGGGTGCTCCAAGTTTCTTCTTGTTAGGTGCCCTTGAGTCACATCTGACTCATAGCAACCCTATGTACAACAGAACGAATCCCTCTCTGACAATGTGCCATGCCCAGTACTATTGTCAGTGCTTCTCTGCTATGAATAGGGCTTTCAATGGTGGATTATTTTGGGAGTGGATTGCCAGGTCCTTTTCCCTAGCCTGCAGCACCTGTATTCCCAGGCAGTCTCCAGGTAGCTTGCTCATTCTAATCACTTTTTTTTTAATGTTACAAGTGGTATGATGAGCTGTCTTTTTGTAATATGTAAATTCTTGGCAGCTCAGGAGCTATAAACTCTTGAGTGCATAATGCCATATGATTTTATTTTGTTAATTTTTAATCTTCAAAACTGCACTGTAAACATATTTTTATGTTGTACCCCATAGGACATTTTACATATTTTAGAAATTCCTGATATCCTCTTATTTGTTCTTATTACTTTCATCTTATTTCCAAAATAATTTTAAGTGATTTATAAAGTACTGAAATTATTGACAAGAATAATATTGATAAAGGTCATGATTCTTTAATATTTCATTTTAATAGAAAATACAGTTGGGTATGACGATGCATGCCTGTTATCTCAGCAGTCAGGAGGCTGAGGCAGGAGAATGGTGAGTTCATGGCTACCCTGGGCTACATAGCAAGACCCTGTCTCAAAAAATCAAAAATGAAATTTTAATGTTTCTAGAGAACTTTTACTTGATGAAGACTGAAGTATTTCATTAAAGAATAAATAATTTTAGTTTTCTCAAATCTCTCCAGAGAAAAGCATTATAGCAATTGCAAAGTATTTGAAAATTTCATTACAGGACAAAATGAATGGGTTTTAAATACTTAAATTCAAATTACATAATTATGTTCTTACTTCCTTGTGCTGATTGTAACCAATTTATGCTACAATAAGAGAGGGTAATTAAAACTGTCAGTGTTTATATTGAGCTAAAAGCTACGATATGGTTCCTCTGACACAATATAAATGCTATAAAGTGTGTCTATGTACAGAAGACATTTACTCCATTTATATTGGAGGAAGGGTGACTTTGTAAGTCAATCTGTTTTCCAATTGAAAGATAATTGAATTTAACTCCACTTTAAAATTAGCGTGTCAAAGTATAATTTCTATATAATAAAATACACTGGTTTAAGTGCTCACTTGAATGCATTTTGACAAATGTATAGGACTGTGTAACTACTGCTACAATAAAGACAAAGAATATTGTTATCACTGCAAAGTGTTCACACTGCCCCTTCTTAGTCAATGCTTTCTCTATGTCCACAGCCTCTGGAAAACATATCCCTGCTGTCTGAAACTATAGTTTTATCTTTTCTAGAAGTGTATATGAATTTAATCTTATGTAGTCTGTTGTGTCCAGTTTTTCTCCCTTAGTATAGTGTTTTTGAGATTCATCCATCCATTTCACGTAACAGCAACTACTATCTTACTGCTGAGTAGTTCTCCTCTATGAAGATATCATAGTTTATCTATTAGCTAAATTGAAGGACTTTTGAGTTGCTTCCAGGTTGGAGTCATCTTAAAGCTATAATTACCATTAATGTATAAATCTCTATGTAAACAAATATTTTGTTTTCTTATATTGTTACAAAGAGCAGAATTAGGTCATGAAATAAGATTTGTGTGCAACTATGCAAGAAACTATAAAACTGCTTTCCAAACTGATTATATTATTTTGACTCCTATCACTAATATATAACAACTCTGCTTACTCTACTTTTTCACCCATACTTGATATTATCAGTCTTTTGAATTTTAAGTTTTGTACTAGAAGTACACTAGTATCTCATTATAGTTTTCATGTGATTTTCCTGCAAGTAAGGATATTGTATATTTTGTTGTGCCTATTTTTTGTGTGCTTTCTTTGGTGAAATGTCTGTTCAAGTATTTTTTCACATTCTAACTTGAAATAGACGTTTTTGTTGTTAGGTGCCGTCGAGTCGACTACGACTCATAGCGACCCTCATAGGGTTTTCAATGGCTGACTGTTTTGGGATTGCCTTGGGAGTGGATTGCCAGGTCCTTCTCCCATTTTGGCGGTGCTGGGAATTGAACTCAGGTCCTCAGAGACTGCAGGGCAGCGCTCTACCAACTGAGCTAAATCCCAGCCCGAAATAGACATTAGACCTAAATATAAAAATTGAAGTCATTAAAATTCTTTAAAAAAAGCTGTTGAAAATATTTATGACATGGATTAGACCAAGATTTCTTAGGGAAGATACAGAAATATGAATCATAATAAAACGTTAAATAAGACTTTATAAACATGTTTAGGACTTTATCAAACCTGCTTTTCCAAAGATGCTTTTAAGTAAGTGAAAAGACAAGTCATATGCTAAGTGAAAATATTTGCCAAGTAAAAATATGATAAAGAACTTATATCCATAATATACAAATAACTCTTATGCCTCATTAATAAGGTCTATAACTTAATAAAAATAGATATGAAATATGATCAAAACATATAGTGAATGTTTAAATAAAAAATCATTATAGTAAAGACACATTGCCATTAATCCCCCTCAAAATATTCCTGTCTACAAACACTCTTATTGCATGATTCTTGGAACTTTCTCAATTAGTTCTGTAATAAATTTTTACTGCAATATTTTTTTTATTTTAAACATTCATCATATATTTTGATCACCCTTTGTAAATGAGGCACTTTTAAACACAGCTTTAGAGCCAGACTCCATGGCATTTTCCTGTAATCCCAGAAACTGAGGAGGCTGTAGCAGGAGGATCACAAGTGTGAGGTGAGAAGTAACCTAAGCAACTTAACAAGATCTTGTTGCAAAAATAAATAAATAAATAAATAAAAGAGGTCCTGATGATGAAGCTCCTTCAGCTCAATTTTGAAATAATTTTCTAGCATGTGCTGTGCAAGGCCTTGAGTTCAACCCTTCACTACTAAAAACAAAACAAAACAAAACAAAAAACCAAAACAACAACAACAACAACAAAAATCCAAAAACTAAATTTAAATTATTTTCACTAAGCAAAGAAGTTTTTATTTCAAAGTATTGATCTATTTTAAAAATGCCTGTAAATGTTCTTAAGATTTTAAAGACTCAATATATATTAATAAAGCTCATTTAATTATGCTGAAATTTTACAAAGTTTTAGAGTAGTGGGTGTCTGATGAGATTCGAATTTTCCACACCCCATTTTCAGACATATTATTAGATAAACTCATGGTATAATGAAAGTTTCAGGAGCAAAGCTCATAAATGAGCCCCTAAGAAAAGCCAGGAGATCCATTTCATCATCAAAAGGTCAGATTGGAAGGTAGAAGGGTAGACAGGAAGAGGCATTCTAATTTCCACATATCAATCTAAAGAGAGAAGATTTTCCTAGAGTAAATGCTGGTTGAGTAATACTCAGATTCTCACAAATTCTTTCTATAGTTTCATTTTAGTGAATGATGAAATGTGCTTCTGAGGAGGGAGAGGATTTGGTCGCTAGTAATAAGTGACAGAAATTAAATATCAGATTGATAGATTTCTATTCCCCAAGGACAAATATTTTTCTCAAGCTTAAAGAACTGAAGAAAAAATTCAAGCCCCAAGTGGCAATTATCAAGGATTCTACAAGGGAAATATTAAACAACATAGGAGACATTAAAAGAAGGTGGAAGGAATACAGAGTCATTTTACCAAAAAGAATTGGTATATGATTAACCATTTCATGTGATTGCAAATGATCAAGAATCAATGGTACTGAAGGAAGCAATGGAACCTTCCTTGGAGGCATTGTTGAAACACAAGACTCCAGGAATTGATGGAATACCAATAGAGATATTTCCACAAACAAATGAAGTACTGGAGGTGCTAACTTGTTTATGCTAAGAGATTTAGACAACAGCTACCTGTCCAAATGACTGGAAGAGATCCGTATTTGTGCCTATTCCCAAGAAAAGAGATCCAGCTGCATGTATAAATTAATCAAATGATATCATTAATATCACACACAAGTAAAATTTTTCTAATGATCATTCAAAAGGGACTATAACAGTATATTGACAAGAAACTGCCAAAAAATCAAGCCAGATTCAGAAAAAGACACGGAATCAGGGACATCATTGCTGATGTCAGGTGAATATTGACCAAAAGCAGAAAATATCAGAAAGATGTCTATGTGTTATTGACTATGCAAAGGCATTTAACTTTATGGATCACAATAAATTATTGGATAAGATTTTGAAGAAGGAAAATAGCAGAGCACTTAATTATACTCATGAGCAGTCTGTACATGGACCAGGAGGCAATTATTCAAGTACAACAAGGAAATATTGCTTGGCTTAAAGTCAGGAAACGTGTGTGTTAGAGTTGTTATCCTTTCACTATATCTCTTCAAGATCTATGCTGAGCAAATAATCTGAGAAGGTGGACCTTATAAAGAAGTACAGGTCACCAGGATTGGATAAAGTTTCATTAACAACCTGTGTTATGCAGATAATACAACTCTGCTTGCTGTAAGTGAAAAGGATTAGAAACATTTACAGATGAATATCAAAGAACACAGCATTCAGTATGGATTGCACCTCAATGTTGAGACAGCAAAATTCCTTACAACTGGGTCAGTAAGCAACTTTATAATAAATGGAGAAAAGACGGAGGTTGTCCAAGATTTTGCTTTACTTGTTTCCACAATGAACACCCACAGAAGCAGCAGTCAAGATATCAGAAGATACCTTGCATTGGGAAACAGTATTGCAAAAGACCTCTTTACAGTTTGGAAAGTAAAGATGTCACCTTGAAGAAAAAGTACACTGGATTCATGTCAGAGTATTTTCTATCATATCATATGCTACGGAAAGCTGGATAGTGAATAAGGAAGACAGAAGAATTGATGCTTTTGAACTATGATGCTGGAGATAAATAGTGAATACACCATGGGCTGCCAAAAGAACCAACAGATCCATCCTAGAGGAAGGGCATCCAGAGTGCTTCTTGAAAGCAAGGATTGTTAGAACGCATCTTAGATACTTTGAACATGTTGTCAGAAGGAACTTATCCCTGGAGGAGAACATTATGTTTGGGAGGGTGGCAGGTTAATGGAGAAAAGGAAGAACTTCAACTAGATGGATTGATACAGTGACTGCAACAATGGGCTTAAACATTAAAAAGATCGTTTGCGTGACACAGTGTTGCATAATTTTTATTCTGTTTTACATAGGATTGCTATGAGTCTACTCAAATCAAGGGCACCTAACAACAACAACAAAAGGACAAATGCATAGTTTCTCCTAAGGGTCATGCTGTTGTAGGATGAAAACAACACTTTTGGAGAAACCGATCTGCTCTTACTATAACCCTTCCAGGAAGATCAGACATGTCTGTTTTAGAAGGCTGTGCAAGAAATCATTGATGTTAGGAAAAGCAAAGCATAGTGATCTATCAAATAAGGTAGCAAGAAAATGATATTCAAAGAAGGGGAAAGAGTGAGGCTAAATTAGGACTAAAGAGCGAAATGATTAAGAGACTGAGATTAAAGATAATACCTAACACTTTCTTCATACTTGCCAAGTACCACATACTTTACATATATTAGCATATATATAAAATATTTTACATGTATTAACTGATTTTGTCCTTACATCTGCCATGAATTAGATATTTCACTAAGATTCTTGTTTCACATATTAAAGTAACTAAGACACGGAGAGATTAGGATATTTGTTTCATGTTGCCCATATGGTAAGTGGCAGGGGTAGGATTTGAACATAGGAGGACTCAGCCTCCTGTGTTTTTATCAGTTATGGAGTAGGTTGGAAGTGATTGGTTACTAACTATAGTTTTTTTTCTAAATCAATCTGCTAATGACAGTGTCAATGAATACATAAGAATTTATGTTATCTCAGGACTCTTTCCCATTTAATTACATCTTAAAATGCTATCTGCTTAGTACATATACATTAAAGAGGAAAGAAGGGTTGAATAAAATCGTACTGACTATCCAGCTCACTGAATAGACATTAATCTGTAGTGGTGGTGCACAGACTTCAATGAGCACAAGAATCATGGAAATGTAGGTCACACCACCAAGACCCCACAGACTCTGATAGAATAGGTCAATTTTGGAGCCCTAGAATTTGTATTTTTAACAAGATCCTAAATCTTTTTTTTTTTTCTGAAATTTTTTTCACATAGACCACTCTTAAAAATTTGGCTATTGCATGATGTCACTGACCACAGCCTCTCAAAATTAGGGTTAGATACTCCAGAAATTATACCCGAAACCTATTTTATAAAACCATCCCAGTACTGTCCAACACTTAGGGTGCAGTTGCCTGGGGGCTTCTCTCTCCCTCTTTCTGTTCTGGAAGGCTCTTGATATAATTTCTTCTTGTACATATTACTATACAAGAGTTTATGTATCTAAAATCTTCACTAGCAGCTTACAGATATGTGGGTCCACAGTAGAGTGATGAGTAATTGAATGATTAAATAAATGAATAGATGCAAAAAAGATGGTTTCAGGTCACATAAAATACTAACAGGTAGGTGATTTGGTATGCAAAAATACTATATTTAGTGAAGTATTTCTACAGAGTACAGGTTAAAAAGGGGATATTAAACATATTGAAGGTCATAGAAAAACAACTTAATGTATGTAAGCATGTTGTTGTTGTTGTGTGCCATTGAGTCAGGTCTGACTCATAGCAACCCTCATAGGGTTTTCATTGGCTGATTGTTTCTGGGTTGGTTTTGGGAGTGGATATGTATATAAAAACCAAACAGCAGTGAAGCCTCTTGGTGCCTATGACTTTGTATTAACAGCAAAGCTATAACTATGAAACTAATATTGGGTACTATGCCTAGTTTACACCACCCCCTAAGCTTTGCTGGTTAATCATAAGAACAGTTTATCTTCCCATGGCTAATGCCTTTAATCCCAGAGACTTGGAAGGTGGAGTCAAGAGGATCTCAAGTTCAAGAGCAGAGGCAGCCTGTATAATTTAGCAGGACCCTGTCTCAAAGAAAAGTAAACAGTGCACAGTGGTGCATGCCTGTAATCCCAGGGGCTTAGGAAGTGGAGGCAGGAGGATCACAAGATGGAGACCAGAGGCAGTCTGGGTAACTTAGTGAGACCCTGTCTCAAAAAGTAAAAAAAAAAAAAATTGGGCTTGGGGTGCAGCTCAGTGGTCCAGTACTTATAAAGCATGCAAGCACGAGGCTCTGGGTTCAACCCTCAGTAACACACACACACACACACACACACACACACACACACACACACAAGTAAATAATGGGCTGGAGGTGCAGTCCAGTGGTAGAGCACTTGCAAAGCATGTGTGAGGCCCTGGGTTCAACCCCTAGTACCTCAGAAAATAAAAATAAAAAATAAAAATAAAGGCACATCTGTAACATGAATCTTTGAATATCAGTGACCTGTTGACACTATCCTGCTGCTACTGACATTACCTTCCCAAGTCTTGGTTGCTTCATAGTTATTTCACATATTAATTTGTTTATTTATTTATCTCAGTAATCTGTCACTCAGCAATTTGTTTTGGCCAGTTGAGAGGTCCTCAGATTTCCTTGTTTTTCTTCCGCAGGTAAGGTGAAGTGACCAGTTATCTCCTGGCTGGCTGGTGGAGGATGGTCATACCCACAAATCTGGAAGTTGATTGGCATGTGGGCTAACTAAGATGAAGGGCTGTGTGCCTCATATCACTACTAGGCTAGCATGGCTTGTTTTCATAGATGAGATAGAGCTTCAAAAGGGCAAGTCAAAGTATTCAGTGTCTCTTGTGTCATTCATTAATATAATAGTTCCAGTAATCTATCCATACTTATCTACATCTTTTAAAAATGTGAATTTGGTACTCTTTCCATTAGGAAGCAGAATCTGTTTCCCCACCCCTTGAATCTATAGTGGGTTTTTGAATTATATTGGGAAACAGAGTGAGTAAGAATAATGGTGATAGGTGCAGGCCTGAGGATTAAGAGATCTGTCACAATTTTACCAGCTCTCTTGAAAACCTGTTACAACCATGTGAGAAGGCCTGGGCTTGCCTGCTAAGTGATGACTATGTTCTGCTAAAATCAGCCATGCATATAGCCCAGATTATCAGAATCACTCACCTAATCCAGAGGCTACTGGGTAATAAAAAATGCTAATTGTTTAAGCCATTGAGTTATAGGATGGTATATCACAGTGCAGAGACAAAATAATGTTCCCCCTGAAGCTTCGGTTATAACAAGCAAAATGTCACTTCTACCCCAATGTGTTGACCAAAGCAAACAAAAAGCCAACCTAGATATAAAACATGATGCAATTCATTTTAAATCTAAATGGGATGAGTTACAAAGTCACCCTGTGGAGGATATAGGTACAGGGAGGGATGGAAAATTAGGGATATTTTTACAATCAGTCTACAAGAGCTTGGAATTTCCTTCCTTCTTTCCTTTTTTCCTTTCTTCCTTCCTTCTTCCTTCCTTCCTTCCTTCCTTTACCTCTTTCTCTCATTTTCTCACCACTCTCTCAAATAAAGCCCCACCCACCCATACACACTCAGACTCCTCTTTGCATTTTATACAAATACCATCTTTATGTAATATTTCACTAGAATGTTCAATTTTATAAATGGAGTTAATTATATTCACCTAAAGACAGTTGCTTATTGAGTACATTAGTTATTTTCCTCTTTTTTTTTTGTAGGAACACCAGGCATCACTTGGTACATATAGTTTTAACTTTTTTCGCATCATCCTTTTCATGAAAGTAAAATACATTACAATTTGATTATAGCTTTGTGAAACAATAATGGTGATATTAGTTACAAACATATGATTGTATGATATTCCTTGAAATTCCATCTTTTCCTATGACTGCCACTGTACTCTCCATTAGATAAATGTGTTGAGAATTTGGGTTTTATAGCAAAATTTAGTTTAGTATTCCCAATAGTACAGTAATAATTAGAGATGGGCCGCTTCCTCTCTGGGCACTAGCAATAACTATAATTTCTTTGGCATTATAGGAGAATTTTACTAGGTAATGGATTAGTTAGTAATCCTTGTGAGTGTGCTTATAAAAGTTGTACATTTTTAATACTTCTAAATAGGAGATTTTTTTCATGGAGATTCTGTTTTCCATTTAATTGGCCAATTTGTACACACCCATCTCATTTCTTATTTTTCTTTACTATCATTAATTCAGTAAGCATTTATTAGCTATTTACTATATGCCAAATACCGTTAAAGAGTCTATAGCCATGCCACCCTGGCATCTGACCCCATCTTATCTTGGAAGTTAAGCAGGGTTGGGCCTGGTTAGTTCTTGGATGGGAGACCCTCTGGAATCTCAGGTGCTGTAGGCTTGGGAGAAGGACCTGGCAGCCCACTCCCAAAACAATTAGCATTGAAAATCCTATGAATAGCACAGAAGCAATGACAGTGGCAGTGTTTTCCTGTGTTGTCCTTAGGGTTACTATGAGTCAGACCCAACTTGATGGCCCCTAAAAACTACAACTCATAAGGAGGTTCTAATGGTACCTAGAACAGAGTAGAATCTTTTGTTATCTAAATTTACATTTATAAAAGATTATAGAACATAAAATGAAAACTAAAGAGTGGATAGCATAAACTTGAGTGATGGAGAGCTCTGAGTGAAAATGGAGAAGGTGGTTTCATTATGACATTTCCCAGGAGAAAGACATCATGTTTGGGAGTGGCAGGTCAACGAAAAGAGGAAAACCCTACACCAGATGGATTCACACAGTGTCTGCAATAATGGGCTCAAACATAAATAAGATCATGTGCCTGGCAAAGAAACAGGCAGTGTTTCAATCTGCTGTACATAGAGTCACTATGAGTCAGACTCCACTCAGCGGCACCTAACAACAACAACATTCTTATATTTGTGAAGCATAGCTTTTAGAAAAGACCAGAAAGTACTCAATTGGAATCAACATATTAGTATGCTTTATGTTAGTACAGAAGATCTAGTAAAGGGTAAAAGCAATGGACAGCTTCCAGGGACCTATCAGAATCACAGTGTAGGAGAACCCAATTTTCACTTGAAGAGTAGCATTATGATATAATCTCACAGTCCCACCATTGTTGCACTCTTATTTATTCACAAACTTTGCTGTGCTAAGCAATATAAGTATTAAATGTATAATGCAGATAGACTGCATCCCACTGAGGTCCCACTATGAGTATGACATTCAGTGTACATTATTCCATCTATGGGGTTAATTTTTTTTATCCTAGTGGATGAAGACTCCCAGGGTAACAAAGTACAAGTAACCTGTTGAAGATTGCACTATTGGAAAGCAAGAGATCCAGGATTAAACCCGGAACCACTACCTACAGAGATGGACCCTTTCCTCTTTTCTTTATGAAAGGTCTTAGAGTCAAGTTAGAATAATAACAAAGGCTTAAATAGTAGTAAAATGGAGGTAATTGTGTATAATGGAATTCCACTTAGGAAGACAAAAATATTGATTTAAGAGATATATTTAATAAGTGCTTGAGTAATGAGTATGGTCAGAAAAAATTGAAAAAGATGTTCACTAAACCAAAAAGATGGGGGAAATAAGATGTGTTGTGCTTCCTTGAAATGGGATGGAGATAGATACACAGATGGTTAGGGGAAGAGAAAAAAGTTAAAAAGAATGAGTAAGATATTGGAAAACTTCACTCTATGGTATACTCTGTGTTAATAGTACATATACTGTATATTTCTTATCTTTCAAATGTATGCATCTAGGCCATATTCAGGAAATTTAAGCAAAGGCTTGAAAAGGGATAAATATTCACACCATGTGCAGATCTGAAGATGGAAATTGAGTAGCTTAGGAGAAATAAAGTCCCTTGACTTGTAGAGATCATGGGAAGGATGAAGACTTTTCAAGTGCTGTGTCTTTGGTAGCTTGAGCCATGTTAGTACAAATGTCTGAAGTGCTGAATGAGGTGGGCTGGGGAGTAGGGCATACGGTTTGGGGATAAGGTCTCCTACTCACATCCAAATTAAAAAAGGATGAGTCAAAAATTTTAGAACCTTCAATAAGTGTATTTGAGACACTCAGACCACTAGTGGCCTGGGAGGTCAGAGAGAAAGCCTGTCATTCTTTTCTACATTGGGAGGAGACTTATCAGAGGAGGTAAACATTAATCAAGAACTGGGACAAAAGATTTATAGGAAGATTAATTGTAAATGGGACAGAATGAGTGAAGCTCTATAGATAGGACAAATACGGGATATTTGATTATTTAAGAATGTTTTGGTTATATTGTCAGGTGTTGTTGAGTCGGTATCTGACTCATAGAGACCCTCATAGGGTTTTCAATGGCTGAGTGCTTCGGGATTGCCTTGGGAGTGGATTGCCGGGCTCTTCTCCCATTTTTGCGGTGCTGGGAATTGAATTCGGGGCCTCAGAGACTGCAGTGCAGTGCTCTACCCACTGAGCTAAATCCCAGCCCCATTTTGGTTATAAGTAGCAGAAAACTAGGTATGATTGGATTAAATGGGAAATGCCTCAGGCTGATAGTATAGCTCACTGGTAGAGTGTTTTCCTAATATGCTCAAGGCCCTTGGTTCAATCCCCCACACCACATAATAATACTAATAACAACAACAACAACAATAGATATAATAATAATTTAAAAGAAAGAAGGAAAGGAGGAAGGGAAGAAGGAAGAGAAAGAAAGAGAAAATGACTCACGCTCCCAACAGGCAGCAGTGTGATTGAAAACCTCTGTTTTTCACATTGTTTCCTCAATGTGGACTTATAATTCTCAAACACACTTTTCATTCATAGAAGAAAATGGTCACTAGTAGCCTTAGACCTAAATCCTAGCTACTTGATAACCATAGTGACAAACAAGGGATCTTGTTTTCTAGTTTTCTTCCTGTAGTTTGACTGGATTAGTCAAGATTTTTAGCCCACATGTACAAACAAGGAGACTTTGAGCTGGGTGCCCATGGCACACACTTGTAATCCCAATGGCTTGGGAGGCTAAGACAGGAGAATCATAGGTTTGAGGTCAAAGGCAGCCTGTGCAAGGTAGTATGACCTTTCCTGTCTCAAAATGTTGTTGTTGTTAGGTGCTGTTGAGTTGCATCTGACACATAGTGACCCTCATATGGTCTTCAATGGCTAATTGTTTCAGGATTGCTTCAGGAGTGGATTGCCACGTTCTTCTCCAGTATTTGTGGTGTTGGGGATTGAACCCTGGTTCTCAGACAGTCCTCTACCAACAGATCTAAACCCTAGCCCTTCTCTCAAAATAAGAAAAAAAAAGGGACTGGGAGAGCAGCTCATTGGTGGAATACTTACCTAGCATATGTGAGACTCGGGGTCTAACCCCCAATACTACAAACAAACAAATGAAAGCCCCTTTTGATGTAAGGAGAATCCCTGGAGTCATATATCATCCCCTCAATCCCAATAAAATAAGAAGGGCTGAGATTTGAGAAGGGTAGGTTCTGCAAATCAAGGATATTTAACAAAATAACACTTAATAATCAAATGTAATAGGTACCCACCACCAATATACCATAAATATAATAATTGGTGAAACAAGTTTTGGCTTTATTGATTCATTTATTTAATTTCATTATCAATTATTTGAGAGAGAATATGATGACAAAGGGGAATTCATAGGTTGGGACCATATTATTTGGGGCTCTGTGGTTGCTGTCCCCTTTATGTTCTCAATCAAGAGCGGACTGTGTAATTGAAGGTTTCTGATTTAATACCCTTTTTATTTTCTTTCTGTGCTGATATTGCTCATTTTTTGCCTGTCTACATATATGTATTTCCAAGATTTCTTTCCATATTCCAGATTATGTCAGAGAATACTAAGGCATTGAGCTAATACTATGCCATTCTAGACTGGTACTCACTATGAATGCTAGCCTTTTGAAGATTTCTTTAGAAGAGATAACATTTCATACTGCAGTATTCACCAGTTACTCTCTTTAGTCAGGGATATGGGCTTGTAATTAAACATCTTAGATTTTTTATATTAATGATATTTGTGAGTACAGATTTTAATCTATTAGTGATTCATTCCATCCAATTTAATAAATAATTCCATGTGACAGAATTATATGTAATACTAGATAATAGCAATTTACTTGTATGGTGTTTTTCTACATTGTATCATTTTCTACACATTAACTTTGAGTCTCCTAACACAGGTTCAACATAGATGGCCACATCCTCTCATTCTTATCTTTTTGTTACTGAGTAGATTATCATTCCATCAAGAGTAGAAAACCCTTTATAGAATTTGAGAGGTAGGGCAGCACAGAAACTAATTCAATTAATTCAACAAACATCAATTTAGCACTTAACCATTATCAGATACTGAATTAAGCACTAAGGAAATGAAAATAAGTAAGGCATTCTTGTCCTGTAGTAACACAAAGACAATCATTAAGAATAGACTTGTGAAGATATAGATGGTGTTTAAGATGATAACCAATAAAAAGAACTGGTGTGAACAAATGCACTGAGATTATAGAGGAAGGAGAACATTAATGCCTGAGATCATCAAGGAGATTTTTAAAGATTGATTATTGAGGGTAAGAAGTATATTCTTAGGAGTATGGTCAGGAGAGTGAGGAAATTAATGGTTATTTAAGACACAGGAAACAGCAAAGGCAAAGGAAGAGCACTGTGCATAGCACATCAGAGGACAGGGAGACTTTCAATAAGCAGGAGATTGGCCAGATATATGCAGGTGGGTGAAAGGCCAGGCTCATAAGGAGCTCTTCTAAGTAGATTTGTTTGTTTACGTACTCATTTAGTTACTAATATTTCTAATTATATTTACATAGAAAGGGATGGCTTGTCACTACTTGGAGTAATTGTCAAGAAAAGGGGCACAGTCTATTATTAACTTGAGCTGTTCACTTCTACACCACAATCCCTCTCACAAGGACAAAAGTCACACCTTCCTGAGAAAACTGTCCACTGTAAACCAGCTCTGGTTTTTAGAAATTTTAACTCCAGACATTAAATATCCTACAAAATATTCCTCCCAATCAAATCTGTCCTCCAAATCAAAACATTCCTCCAAATATTCTCCCTGAAATAATCTGTTCACTCTAAATTTCTCCTTCATGTTACATTTGAGCAAGCAATAGTTTATTGATGATGGTCTAGACTCTGCTGGCCTCTTTGTGTGGTGTGTTGGTCAGTTTGAGTTGCTACTACAACAAAATACTTTACCCTGGGTGATTTCTGAATAGTAGATCATTATTGCCTACAGTTCTGGGTGGTGGAAAGTCCAAGATCAAGGCACAAGCAATTCAGTGTATGTTGAGGGTGCTCTTCCTCAAAGGTGGCTCCTTCTAGGTGTCATCACATGGCAGAAGAGGCAAAGGAGCTCTCCAGCCTCTTTTATAAAAGCACTAATCTCATTCATGAAGGTACAGTCTATATGATTTAATCAACTCCTAAAAGACCCACCTTTTAATATAATCACATTGGGTGTTAGGTTCCAACTATCATCCAGTTTGGGGATTATAGCAATATTCAGATGATAGTAGTGGGGAACAGAGTGGGCATAGGGAAGAGGGACACACATTAATGGGAATGGGTGAAGGATGCTAATCGATTCCATAAGCCTGGTACAATGTTGTTATTGTAGAAAGTTAGATGTAAAGAAGACATCCTCTGGGCTAGCTCAATAGGCTAAAAGGGTGTTGGGAGACCAGAGGAGAAAATACTAGACCATGTGAGTGAATTAACCATGGGGACCTGATTTTGGGAAATAACAGTGCCTAGGCAATATATACCTAAATTCAGGAGTCACATTTGAGGTACAATCAACAAAAATTAATTATTAATTAATTATTTATTGATTAGTTATGTTGGAAGAGAGGACTAAAAGAGAAGATGAGCCAGGCACTGTCGTGCACACCTGTGAACCCAGTCACTGAGGAGGCTGAGGCAGGAGGATTGTGAGTTTGAAGCAAAGGACAGCCTTTGCAACTTAATGAGACCCTGTCTCAAAACAAAAAATACAAAAGGGGCTGAAAGTGCAGTTTAGTGGTAGAGCACTTGTCTAGCATGTTCAATGGCTCAATTCAATCCCCCTATACTGGGAAAAAACAAACAAGCAAACAAACAAACCAAAACAAAGATGAGTTTCAGGGAAAAACCCAAGAATGCTGATTATTGTTAACAATGTTAACTTGAACAAAGACTGGAAAGGAAAAAGTAGGGTGAAAAAGGCTTGTAGATATGTTCATATTAGTTTTGGGGGGCAGCTAGGTAAATTATGTAATAGCAATGATTAACTGGCAAATTGGTACTGAATTCAGCCTCTGGTGGGTGGAGCTATATTTTGTATTTATGTCAGTTGTATAAATTTCACTCTAGAAATTTTAAGTAAAATTCCACCACCATAAAATATTAATGAGATGATTAAAAATGCCCTTTTACTTTGTTAAGGTTAAAATATGCATAGTGAGGAAAAGCGTGGCTAAATTGTGAAAAGAACATTTGTACTCTAACTATGCTATTGGAAATATTTGCTTAAATAGGAACTATAAATGAGCAAAAATTGGTACAAAAAGGAAGATGGTATGATCAATTAATTCAATGACAATTGACATAGCCTCAGATGATTGTTTTCTGACCCTATGCACACTGATAAAGAAATCCAAGATTGTCTAGAACCTGGATATAATGAGTTAAATTAGAAATGAATGAATAAATGAACATGGAAATTGGTCGCTGTCATTTCTCTCCAGAAATTCTAACGTGCCTATTTGAGCTGTCTCAAGCATTGCCAACAATATGGGATTTACTCTATTGCAAAGCTACCCATTATCTGAAATGATTGTGTCTTCTTTGTACTGAAACAAAATTTGCCTGTGTACATCAATGAATCATTAACTCTTTTTCAGATTCACAAATATGAAGTCACAGACAATTCAATGTCTGTGTAATGACTACATATCATAAGCACTAAGAAATCATTCACTTTTTAAAGGAATGATATCTGTTTGGTACATGAGCTAGTTTTCAGCCCCCTTCCTCATTTTTGTTGTCATTTGCTAGTTGTTAAATCTAGTTTGCTTCTAAGGTTGTCCCAAATGTCCATAGTATGGTCCTTCTTAGTGGACAGTATAATATATAGAAAAAATAGCAGGAAGTTTACCATGAGCAGATCTGCATCTGAATCATTGCTACAAAATGGGAATAACAGTATTAATCTCCTAAGATTATTATGAGGAATAACTGATCTATTTTTATATAGAGTATCTGGCATTGTGCTTGATTTAAAAGAGACCTATAACTAAGAATAATGAGACAAAAATGGCAAAACTTTAGATAACTTTTTGGTTTTTTATTGTTGTGCTGGTTAGATGCTAAGTTCATAATCAAGTACAAGGCAACAATTTCTTTAGAGTTTTCTACAAAATCAATTGGCTTAAACTATAGTGCCTCTATGTTACACTTAGGAATTCATATGTGTGTGTTTGTGTATACACACATATATCAACATGAATAACAGCATATATGTACACATACACATACATGTGTGCATGCACACACACACACACACACACACACACACACATATGCTGTACCACTGTGGCATCCCATCTTGTCAGATCTCAGAAGCTTAGTAAGGTTGACCCTTGTTAGTACTTGGATGGGAGACTGCCTAGGAACACCAGGTGCCATAGGCTTGGGAGAAGGGCCTGGCAAGCCACTACCAAAAAAAAGTCATCAAAAACCCTATGAATAGCAGAGAAGCACTAACAATACTATTTCCCGTATTGTATGTAAGGTTGCTGAGTTGGACACCGACTCCATGACACCTAAGAACAAACACACACATATATATAAATTATTTTTCTTTAGACCTTAAAACTTTTTATTTAATAATTTACTTAATAATGGTTAACGTTTTTAACTATTGATTTTCATTGTACCTATTAGCATGATGTCTTATGTACAATTTTGAGTGTTGATATTTGTTCTTCCACTACTGGAAATTATCAGTATATTCTTAAACATTCCTTCTATGCCTTTACCTAATAAAATTAAAAGTTATTTAAAAAATGACTCCTGTAATCCAGCTCTGGATCTCTGGTCAAGTTGACAATGAAGATTAAACATCAGGGGATGTATCGTCAAGTATCCTGTGACACTTGGGAGTGATATAGCCAAGAAATGCCCAAGGAAACCATTCACAAAACTCCTTTGCCTGAAGTGTATTGACATTTGTTTTCTCAGTTGCTTGTAGTCTTTAGCTCTGCACTTCAGAATTCTCACATTATTCTTATATGAACCCAGCATTCTTTCTTAAGTGTTATACTGATGCCACTTTTATTTTGTATCTTAGAAATAGTGAGATCATTCCATAATTATGGCAATAAATGTGCTAAAAGTTTGTGATGTCCAAAAAGTGATTCTCTTGTCAGAAGAGTAACTTGAATGCTCCAAAATTACTACATCACAGCTGCAAAAATTTCATGAGATAATATAAATGCCAAACATAGTGGAAGACATAAAACTGGTGCTCAGTAAATATTTATAACTTTTTTTGAAAATAGAAATCTTAGGAAGCATTCCTAAGCATGGATGTATATCATTATAAATATTTCCACTGTGCCACTTTATCTGGAGCACTTTATCATAGACATAGTTGGGTACAGTGTTCTTTGGTCACTCCTCCATTCAATTTAAGTGTGTGTGTGTGTGTGTGTGTGTGTGTGTGTGTGTGTGTGTGTATTCCCTATGAAATATTTATTTTCCTTTAAAGAAAATACTTTAAGCTGTGTCATCTGGTCAAGAGTTCTGAGTTCATTGTTTCTAGAAATAATGGTCTTATAGGACAGGAGGGACCATTAATTTTGACTGCAGGTCCTGCCTGAGATTGTCTACTTTCAGTGCAATCACTCATGCCACATATTAACGATGAAAAAGTGCATGAGAATATGGTTGAGTGTTGTTCCTGTAGATTAAGGAAAGCCTTGTTATTTCCTCGTGCCTAATAGCATTTGTAGCCATTCTATTAATGTGGCTTTAAAATACCAAATAGTTTTGTTTAAGGGTAAAAACAAATGCATGGAGGATTAGGAGCTAATCTTCTTTCCCATGGTATATCATTGTGTAATTTTCTCGTTACTCTACACTCTGAGTTTTGGTATATTGTTAATGCATGCTGAGTGAGGGCAGAATTAACTGATGGATTAAACTAGGCAACTTTCATCTCTTAAAAGGCAGATTAAAAACTTTGGGAAAGTTAGAAGACTCATTCTAGATAGCCACAGGATCTCAAGGTCCTAGTTGTAGAAGAGAATTTATAAATCATTTGTTTTCAAATTTTCAAAGTGCTTATGTGAGCAAAACTTTGAAAAACATTATTCTGAGGCAGATTTCCTACTATGTAAATGTAGTGAAAGTCACAGTCTTTGAATATCTAACTATTCATCTTAGTTGTTCTAGCGACTAAAAATAGGAAACTGAATTGGTTCTTACTTTTTCAACTCCACATTTTACTTCCTAGAATAAGAAGAATATATGCACATGCCTTATATTAAAGTATTGCTGTAAGTACCAGTAATAGTACTTCATGTGAAGGTGTTTTTATAAATTATAAAATCCAGCATTCAGCCAAGATAATGTTATTACAGAAAAAGATAAATTCTTAAGGTAGTACATGACATGAAAAAATGACAAATGAAATTTTAGACCAGAATGATTCTGAAAGTGGAGAAAAGGAAAGATCCTAGGTATTTTATGCAGTAGACTTCATTGTCTATTCCACATGTCCTGGTAGATTATGGTACATTACATGTAGAGAATTTGATGGTCATACATCATCATCAGAGATGACAAATAAGATTGTCCTTGGAAATTTGGGAGTCATTGCATGCAAAATTTTCTTGACAAGTATTTTATGGCTTTCTTTGATGATGGAACTACATGTTCTGGCTTCCCATTACAGAATATGTTTTATCCTTCTGGACCTTGTTTTAAATTTTGGCCAGTCTTCTAGCTAATCAGTATATTTTACTCTATTGTACCCTTTCTACCTTACATTATTGTACTTTTAGAAAATTGTTTCAGATTAGGAACTTCCATGGGAATCTATTTCCTTTAGGAATTTGAAATCTTATTAATAAAGCATTTTAAGTGTTTCTCTTAGTTCTCTGGTACATATGTATGTACACCCAAATGTTCTTGGAAAGTAAGAGAAAAAATAAGTACTGAATCATGCCTAATTAGTCCTAAAGTTCTTTTTGTGAATCTTGATCTGCTGATTCCATACATGTTGTGGCTCCTTGGCAAATGAACATTTCTGAGAGTCAAGAAGGAAGAAGAGAAGCAAGCCATTCCACAGGTTTCACATGAGCTTTATAAGAAAAAAATATGCCTAATCACAGAACTGCTAGCTTATAGTATCAGCTTTCTCTATCCATCTGCAAAGCTGAGGGTTTCCAGAAGTATCCAGAAGCAATCTAATACCTGTAATGTGTGTGTATGTGTGTTAGGTGTTGTCAAGTCGAGTCCGACTCATAGTGACGCTCATAGGGTTTTCAATGACTGACTGTTTCAAGATTGCCTCAGGAGTGGGTTGCCACGTCCTTCTCCCATTTTACAGTGCTGGAAATTGAACTTGGGACCTCAGGGACTGCAAAGCAGTGCTCTACCAACTGAGTTAAATCCCAGCCCACTACCTATAATAGTAATCCTAATACTACAAAACAGGAGAAGATAATCACCACAGTTCCACCATTAAATATTGCCATATAACTGCAAAGGCTCATAAGCATACTGGTCTCAGACTACCTTCAGAACCAGCACAAACAGCAATTTTGTTTTCTGAAGAAACAAGGTGATTGATTATAGTACATGTAAAAGTCTTTATAATGCATGTATAAGTGAAAATATTAAATTATTCTAATACTTATGTTGTTGTTGGGTGCCCTAGAGTTGAGTCTGACTGAGAGCAATCCTATGTACAACATAATGAAACAATCTCTGATTCTGTGCTAGGCATTTGATCATTTTTATATTTATGTCTATTGTTGCAGCCATCTAGTTAGGATATCCTAACTAGATGTCTATCCCTCCAGTTAGGGTATTCCTTTTCTTCAGTGAACCACCACTGTCCCAGACATGATGTCCTTCTCCAGGGATTGGTCCCTCCTGAGAACATGTCCAAAATATATCAGACTCAGTCTAGCCACCCTTGTTTCCAAGGAATGTTTAGGTTGCACTTTAAGGGCAAATCTGTCAGTTCTTTTGGCAGTCCATGGCATATTCAATATTTATCTCTAGCACCATAATTCAAAACCATCAATTCTTCTCCTATCTCCCTTATTCAATGCCCAGCTTTCACAAGCATGATACAACTCAAGATACCATGGCATGAGTCAGATGCACCTTTACTTTTAATGTGACATCTTTACCTTTCAACACATTAAAAGGGTCTTTTGCAACAGCTTTTCCCGGTACAGTTTTCTTCTGATTCTCTGACTACTGTTTCCATGGGTGTTGCCTGCAGAATCCAGAAAAGCAAAATATGGACAATCTTAATCTTTTCGCTGTTTATCACGAAATTGCTTCTTGACCCAGTTGTAAGGACTTTTGTTTTGTTGATTGGAGGCACAATCCATACTGAAGGCTATGTTCTTCGATCTTCATCAGTAAATGTTTCAAATTCTCTTCAGTTTCTGCAAGTAGAATTTGTCATCTGCATATGCAGGTTGTTAGTGAGTCTTCCTCCAATCATGTTGCTGCATTCTTCTTCATAAAACCAGCTTATCAGATTATTTGCTGACCATAGAGATTGACGAGGTATGGTGAAAAGATACAGTTCTGACACACACTTTTCTTGACTTTAAACCAGTCAGTGTTTCCTTGTTCTGTTCGAACAAATGCCTCCTCATCCATGTAGATTCTTCATGAGTACAATTAAGTGCTCTGGCATTCCTGTGCTGCATAATGTTATCCATAAATTGTTGTGATCCACACAGTCAAATACCTTTGCATAGTCAATAAAATATAGATAGACATCTTTCTGGTATTCTCTATTTTTGGCTAATATTCATCTATCAGCGATGATGTCCCTGGTTCTACGCCCTCTTCTGAATCTTGCTTGATTTTCCAGCTGTTCCCTGTTAATACACTGGTGCAGTAGCTTTTGAATGATCTTTAGTAAAATTTACTTGTGTGAAGTATTAATGATATTGCTTGATAATTTTCTCATTGAGTTGGATCCCAGTTTTTGGCCAGAAAGCTGTTTTCCAAATCTCTTGGCATAAACAAGTTAACATCCCCACTGCTGCATCTGTTTCTTGAAACATCTCTATTAGAATTCCATCAATTCCTAGAGCCTTGTGTTTTACCAATTCCTTCAAGTCAGCTTCCACTTCTTCCTTCAGTACCATTGTTTCCTGATCACATGCAATCTCCTGAAATGGTTAGTTATCTATCAATTCTTTTTGATATAATGACTCTCTGTATTCCTTCCATCTTTTTTAACGTTTTCTGATTCATTTAATATTTTCCCTGTACAATCTTTCATTACCACCACTTGAGGCTTGAATTGTTTCTTGAATTCTTTAAGCTTGAGAAAAACAGCATGTTCTTCTCTCTTAGTTTTTTTACATCCAACTCTTTGCATATGTCACTATAATATATGATTTTGTCTTCTTGTATTGCTGTTTGAAACCTTCTATTTAGTTTTTAACTTCATCTTGTCTTCCTTTTACTTTAGCTGCTCATCATTCAAGGACAAGTTTCAGAATCTTTTTGACACATAATTTGTTCTTTTCTTTTTTCCTTGTATTTTGTTTGTTTTCTCATGAATGATGTATTCAATATTATGCTACAACTCATCTGGTTTTCAATCCATAGTCTATCGCATCAATATGTTCTTGAGGTGGTCTCTGAACTCAGGTGGTATATACTCAATATCATACCTTGGCTCTCTTACACTTGTTCTAATTTTCTTCAATTTCAGTTTGAACCTGCATATGAGCAGTTAATTGTCTAATCCACGGTCAATATTCTTGCTCTGACTTTTGATATTGAGCTTTTCCATCATCTCTTTCCACAAATGTAGTCAATTTGGTTCCTAAATGTTCCGTCTGGTGAATTCCATGTGTATAGTTGCCATTTGTTGATGTTAGGTGTCATTGAGTCCAACTCATAGTGACCCTCGTAGGGTTTTCAATGACTGATTGTTTCAAGATTGCCTCAGGAGTAGATTGCCACATCCTTCTCCCATTATTGCCATTTATGTTGGTAAAAAATGTATTTGCAATGAAAAGATTGTTGGTCTGACAAAATTCTATCATGTAATCTGTAGTATCATTTCTATCACCAAGGCCATATTTTCAAAGTGCTGAGCCTTCCTCTTTGTTTCCAACTTTTGCATTCCTGTCACCAGTAATTATCACTACATCCTGGTTGTACATTCAATTTATTTCAGATGGCAGGAACTGGTAAAAATCTTTTCTGTCTTCATTTGTGGCTTTAGTGGTGAGTGTGTATGTTGAATAATAATCATATTAACTGGCCTTCTGTGTAGGCATTTGGATATTATTCTTTCCCTGAAAACATTGTACTTCAGGACTGATCTTCAGATGTCTTCTTTGATGATGAATGAAACCCCATTACTCTTTATGCTGTCATTACCTGTATACTAGACCATATGATTATCTGATTCAAAATGACCCATTCCAGTCCATTTTAGCTCACTGATGCCTAAAATGTAGATAGTTATGTGCTCCATTAGAAGCAACATATTCCTCTATGGCTAAAAAGATATAAAAATACTCTATCTTAAATTTAAAAGTTACTAAACTTTGCAAATCCAGAAAAATTATACTAACAACACAGATGTACCAAATTATAATCCATTGTGAGCTACCTTCATATCTCAAAATTTATAGTTTTAGTTTTATTGGTACCACATGGATGCTTAAATCTTGTAGAAATCATAAGTTTTCAGTAGAGATATTATTGTTGTATAAGTATTATTATTAATCTTAATATATTAGAATGCTGCATTGTTAATTTTATTTTATTGACACAGTTTCCTATGTATTAGTTTTATCTTATGCTTGAATGACATGATTTACCGTGTCTAGAGATCAAATTTGATTTGAACTAATTTATTAAACTGTGGGTCCAAGGAATGTAGCTCTTGAGAAAACCACAATAATCGTGTGCTCTCTTGATATGGTGACATTTGATGGAGTTTGCAAAAAAGAGCCAGAACAAGGTGCAATGGAAAATATATTTCTAAAATGTGCATGCAAGTCTGTGTCAATCAACTCTTTTCCTTCTGAGTCCACATTTTAGACCAGTAACTGTAACAGTGACATTCCTTATAATATTCTACTTGCTTCATGTAGGTAAAAACTGACAGAGCATCATTTCATGTCCCACACCTCAATTGGTTCACCTTTGACCAATGAGGCTGTAGGAGAAATTTGGTAAATGCCTCCTTCATTCTTTATGCTAAACATTGTGAGATGTATTTTTAAAGAATGCAACAGTTGTCCCCTGGGATTGAGCACAAGTGGGCCACTGCAGCGGCAAATCAACAATGACTCTTTATATTTGTGTTTTTACCATAATTTCCTTATTTGTCCCATTTCTTCAATAATACTCTCAAATTAATGACCAAATGATAATCTTTGCTTTATATTTTTCTGGTGGTTGTACCCAATCAATTATAATATCTTTGTTAACCTATGCCAAGGGCAATGATGGCAAGATGTCCTGTGCTGACGCTCTTTTCTCTTTATTCATCATTAATCTTTTGCAATGGTGCAAAAGGTATGGCCACAGAATTTGTCTCTAAGTAAAGTCCCAAAGAAATATACCAATAGCAAATAGACTGGAATTATCATGATTGCTTCTATCCTGTCTCTATTCCAGAAATTACCAGATTTCATTTAGGGCTCTGATTCTCATTATGTATTCAGTTGCTTTCTAAAAACCCATGGGGTATATACTTACTAGGGAGCACATTTATTGCTTAAAATTTGAATGCTGGACAGTAAAGTAGATATTATCACAGGTTTAGTGACTTTCTCTTCTATGGGTCCTGTGGTATTCAGAATTTAATTTTTACTTCAAAAAAGTTAAAATCATTATTGGACTTTCGTATTGTGCTGAGATTGATAGAAACTTGATTTTTCCTGAAGTTTACAGGGAGAACTAAACTTTGTACACTCATCTTCAGACCAAAACTTCCCATTTTCCTAGCATATGCTCATTGACCCTATTCTGGGTATATCTTTTGAGTGAAAATCATGTTGCACATTGCTACCATAATTCAGTTCAACTTTTAAAAATAATACACAGACAACATCCCTTAAAATGCATATACATTTTTGACACCCCCAGTATATGTACCAGCCACAAAATGTACTTAAAAATTGTACCCAAAACTAGTATAAGGACTGCATTTATGTTACTTTTTTCCCAAATAACTAGGTTTTTGCATGCTGGACATTTGCATTGCTTGAACATCTACGGATTTTTCTGTCTTTCTACTTAATATTCTTACATTTATCAGCTTGTTCATGAATAAAGCAGATCTCTAAGTCTCCAATTCTTATCTTGCCTTGTTGGATTTAAATGACTGTTTTATTCATTTTTTGGGTATCTTCAATAGTTGACTTTGTCTCAGAGAATTCAATTATACTCTTCAGAGGTAGGGCTTGGTTAAGATGACATAGATTATGGAGTGGGGAAGGCATCCATATGGATGATCTTAGAGAAATGATACCTAGATGAGTCTATGGAACCAAGAGACCCATTCCAATCCAGAACTTGTTCAGTACTTCATACATCACTTTAGAGATTCAGGTACGTGTGTGTGTTTGTGCGTGCAAACACACCTGCTAATACTTTAGGTATCAAAGTATTAATACTAACCAAATATCCAACAGTGATGAAATATTTGAGTATTCCCACATCCCCTCTCTTGTATATAGCCAGCAGAGTAAATTTCCAAAGATTTCTTCATGGAAGGTCTGGAGAAATCATTACTGTGTAAACTTCACAGATTTCCAAATTTCTTTATTCTAATGATTCAACCATCTCTTTAATCATTAGGGTTATGGGCCTGAACTTTAGGCAAGAAACCAAGATTCTTCACTGGGATATCCACTCTCAGCCTCCTACTTATCCATCCTTGTCTTCTGCTAATGGTTAAAATTGAAGAATGCTTTTGTCAACTCTCAACCTCTTATTTTTTTGTTATGCCATATTTTATTAAGAATCTCCATAATATCTGTGAGTTAGTCTCTATTGACTACCAATCATTTATTTGTTCATATGACAGTTTTAAATTTCTGATTTCTGGTCATTTAATGATACCATCTGGCTTTTACAATTTTGGGAGTTTTATCATCCTCATTAATATCAGAGAGCCAAGTTTTATATCAGCTTCCATTATTGTCTTCTGTGTTCTACAAAGAGATTCTCTAAAGAACTTTTCTAAGAAGACTCTATCCCTCTCACTGTCACCATTTTTATAGGTTTGGTCAATACTGTGCCCACTGGGCTTTACCCTAGGGTTTAACCATCTGTTATGTCTTTTAGTCAGAAATAATTTATCTATTCCTGCATGTCTTCTTCAGATATTTATTTTTTCCTTTTCTAATTTCCATCAAAATTAGTGCATTTCAACTTTATTGTTATTGTTGTTGTTGTTGGGTGTCATCAAGTCAGGTCCAACTCATAGCAAACCTATCTAAAACAGAATGAAACATTCCCTGACACTGTGCCATGTACACAATCTTTTTATATTTGAACCCATCCTCACAATCATTGGGCTTCTTCTCATTTTGAGTCATGCCACATCAGATAATGGAAATCCCAGGAGCTTTACTCCATTCCAATCATTAAGCTTCACTCGACTTTGAGGAGGTAACTCTTCCTCAATTTTTTTTTTTTTTTGAATGGCTTCCATCCTAGGGACTTCATTTTCTGGCACTATATTTGAGAGTGCTTCTTTGCTATTCATAGGGTTTTCAATGGCTAATTTTTTCAGAAGTAGACTGCCTGGTCCTTCTTCCTAGTCTGTCTTAGTCTGAAAGCTCAGCTGAAACCTGTCCACCATGGGTGGCCCTACTGATATCTGAAATACCAGTGGCAAAGCTTTCAGCATCACCATAACATGCAAGACCCCACAGTACGACAAGTTGACAGATGTGGGGATTTCAACTTTACTCAGTATAAATTGTCTCATTTTCTGTGATTCTGGAAGCCATCCTATTAGCAAGTTTGCATACCTCCCAGGGCTTTGCTGGGATGTTAGATCTTGAGCCTAGGGAAAAATTTCCCAATTCTAAATATGTTGTTGCTATTGTTAGGTGCCATTGAGTCATGTCTGACTCATAGTGACCCTCATAGGGTTTTCAATGGCTTATTGTTTGGGGATTGTTTTTGGGAGTGGACTGCCATATCCTTCTCCTATTTGTACAGTGCTGTGGATTGAACCAGGGTCCTCAGAAAGTGCAGAGAAGCTCTCTACAACTCCAGCCCCATCCCAAATATACTTCCTCATTTAAAGTTATGTTTCAGCCTCTTTGATCGGGTCCTTCATAATCCAAATCCAGTATACTTTCCTAGTTCATGTCCAGGCATACCAGCTTAAATTTTCAGCTCTATTATTGGTTTGGTATGTCTCCAATGGAATCATGCTCTAGCTTAGACCCATTATGCCTACCTTTCTTTTAGGGTCCTTTAGAGAAGATTGTTTATACAAGTAACATCCCCTCACCCTAGGACTGGGTGCAAGAGGTTGCTCGTCCTATGTCTTCAGAATTCTAGAGAAATAGACAGCAAAGAACAAGTTTTCACCTAGATCCTGAACTTCATCTTCACCTTGACCATCTTTTGGTCATGTTACTGCAGTTATAGACCTCTTGTCCTGGAGTGGGGATAAGAGTTCTTCTAGAGTATGTCCTGTGGGAAAGATACCTCTGCATTATTTTCCAGAGTTGCATAACTTTCTTGGGGAGATGTGAAAGGAATGTCCAATCACCACAAAGACAGCAGGCACAGACAGACCAGAGAAAGGAGTTAGTCAAGTCTAATTTTGTGAATCAATGAGTTTATTGGTATTGCTTATGGGAGCATGGATGACTCAGGCAGCCTCATGCATACTTACACCACTGGGAAGTCCCTCCTCTAGTCAATTATTTCCTTGTTATATAGTGGTGAATATCAGTAGGATCTTTACCTTTATAGGCCTAACTATCAGCTGTGTAGGTAAACTTTTCTTGTTGCCATGTCTGTGGACCAAGGTCTTCTGTAGGTCATCAGAGCCACTTTGCTTTAAGATAGTGATGGCCATGTCTATCCTGGCAGAAACAGACTCATTACAGATGGAATGCTCATTTTTGGAAAGAATGATTTGTCCCTTCTGGAGGCTTCAAGTGTTCAGAAGAGTTTGAAGAATCAAGATCTCTGAGTAATATGCCCATGTTTTCCCATCCCACGTTTTTGAGGCCCAAGTTTTTCCAATCAAGACCCTGAATGTTGTTTCTGCTTGAGTGATTTGTCAGGTAAGAATTCAGTTAAAAGTGCTGGAAAATGAGAAAATGTCTTAGTTACAGGAAACAAAGCAAGAAGTACTACTAAGAACAAGAATATTAGTGAAGGTACATAAATAAACTTGACTGAGTATTATGTGGAGATATTTCCAGAGGGTCATAAAATTTGTTTGCCCAGCTATAGAATTAAATGGGCTGTATTACTGATTGAGATTCACACTACAAGTGAAGTATGCATGTCCCCAAAATATACAACTAAAAGACTCCCAAAGAGAGTATCTTACTTTCTCAGCATGAAATGTCCCTTTATAACTCTGTCTTGTATTTTTCAAGTGAAGAGACACATGAACAAGGAACAGGTGAAGAACTGTTTCCTTTCACTAGGACTGTGTATATCTGAGCCTGCAGCTGTAGCCCTGTGGCATCCTATCCCTTCAGATCTTAGAGGCTAAGCGGGTCAGGCCTGGTTAGTACCTGGATGGGAGACCGCACTGGAAGCTGTAGGCTTGGGAGAAGGACCTGGCATCCCCCTCCCAAAAATAAATCTGCCATTGAAAACCCTATGAACAGCAGAGAAGCACTGACAATAGTGTTTCTCCTGTTGTACAGAGGGTCGCTATGAGTTGGATACCGACTCGATGGCACCTAAAAACAACAACAAATGTATATCTGAAGTGTTGAGAAAATGACATTCCCCTTGAAAATTTGGTATGTCTCCCATTACAAGCAACATGCCACTTAAAAATCTTCTAAAAGTTACATTTGTCTATAATTATGTTTATGAAAACTGACCCATCTCCCATAAAAATAGCCTGTCCATTGCAGGAGTATAAACAAGTATCTGTTCAGCATCCATTATTATTGTAGGAAGTTCTTCACTTGATTTCATCTATAGGAAAGTGTGAGTTATTTCTTCTATTGAAGACGGTTTTTATCTGTTATATGGAAGGACAGTAGTGTGTTCTGTGAGTAGAAAAGTTAGAGATGAAAGAACTTGAATATAACAGAGGTCAGTTTCCAGACTACAGGTTATCAGGTTTGTTTTGGAGGAAGAAGAAAATCTGAGTTTAGAAAAGGTAGAAGATCAAGTATCCAATTCCTTAACTGGAGGCATTAGAATGTGTGAACAGGAAATTTAATCTTCAGAGGAGGAAATTGGAGGTCATAGACACTTAAAGATTCTGGAGGAAGATGATAAGCACATAGAATGAGATATTCTGTAGAATGATAGAAATAATTTAAGGCAACTGAGAAGAAAGGGGGAATTTTTTTAACCTTATGCCAAATATGAAATGATGTACTTTTAAAATAGATACCAAATAATTAAAAAGAATATCTAAGGAAAAACTTTCTCTCTAGGCTTCAGACATTGCCAGTAAGAAATCCACAAATTCTTCATAGAATTTGGTTGAAGAAATCTAAGCCAACTTCATCAGATTAACAAGTTTAGGATTGGGCTGAGTCCAGGCAAAGTCAAGGTTAAAATAGTTTCTCTATTTTTGTTCTATAATCTCTTTTGACTTACTTTTAAAACTGGCTCTCATTTTGTGATGGCTCTGCTAATGAAGGTCTATAACCTATTAGTTTCAAGCACAAAATTTATTGTTCTATTTCTCAGTGGTTCTAATTTCAACCAGTGAGACATGATGCTCGGATTGGCCATTCCTGAATCATGTGTCAATTCTGGGAGATGATCATGGGGCAACATCTCTCTCTCCCTCTCTCTCCCTCTCTCTCATTCTCTAATTCTCTCATTTTCTCTCTCTCTGCTCTCTGCTCTCCCATCTCAATGTGATTTGAGAGTGAGAGATGAGTTGTTAGCAAGGCAATACCTGAGGGGGGTCATTATCAGAAAGGAGGGTGGGGTGGGTGTTTGTCAGATGAGAACAATTGTCCAATTTATGCTTTAATCCTTAAGACTTTACTTGCCAAAATATGGACAGAAAGGAAGATGATGAGATTGTGTTTTCCTCCTACCCAGCTCTTTGAGTCAACCCCAAATGCAAAGCCCTTCCTGCTTGGTCTCACACCTCCTCTATCCTACTCTCCTGGCAAGTAACAACTCTTTACAAACACTCCCTAATTTCTGATTTTTGCCTGAGAGCACTGATCTGGTTGAAGGGTTTCTCTAAGCTTTGTTGAGCTGTTCTGTGAGTGTCACCTGTGGTTTTCTTCCATTCTTTTCCTCCTACCCAACAGATTCCTCACTCCAGGGGCAACACCGGTTTCACTGATACTTGCTAACGCTTTGATATTCTGGGTGTGTTCATATAAGCAGTGATTGAAATCTAGGGAGGTCATCAGAATCTTGCCTGTGTTTTGTGGTAAGTTCAAGGGAGTCCAAATAATAAATGGGGGGACAGACAGTCATATTCTGATTGCCTAGTTTATCATGAAACTAACAAGAGGAAAGGAGTATGTGCTGGGAGGCTTACTGAGGGAAGAGAGAAGTGGTGGCTATTAACTATGTCTAAGAGAGTCTTTCCTTTAGCTAAGTACTGAAATATTTAGTCTTGGAAACTGATTCTGGAACTTCTGCAGCCATTCTATCATGGGTCTGAGAGGAGGAGAACACTCAGTGTCCTCTCTGTAGCTCACCAGCTGTTTAAGAGGATCCCCTTACATAACTTTGAGGGGAGCAGCCAATTTACCACAGATGCAAGGACATTGGAACTGCACAATTCTTTCTTAAATATACTATTGGAGATTAAAGGTGAAGCAGTTATGATTCTTGGGAGTTGGGCCCAGGGCCTTGCATATACTTTGCAAGTGGTCTACACATGAGGTGCACCTGCATCCCATTTTTTATTTCTTACCTTAGGGTCTCACTAAGTTACAAGGCTGACTCTGGTCTCACTGTGTACAGCTAAATATAAAATATAGAATGATGTTTTCCATTACAGGAATAGAGGAAGAAATGTATTTAGCTCAATATAAAAGAATTTTCACTTTGGTAAGAGCCTCAGAATGCATGGACAATTGACGATGAGTCTATAGTATAATTTTAGATATAAAACAGATCTAACATCTAGAGCAGGAACCATCCAAGGGCTTCCCTAAGTGTTAGAGAATTGGTTTGGAATTCTCATCTCATCATGCAGCTATAGCAAGAAGATAAGGTTCATAAGAGACTTAATATTTACTCTTAACATTTGCTATAATTTCATCAGAACTTTCCTTAAACATATTATCAAGAAGACTGAAGCTATGCAAATATTTACAGAAAATATTTGTCCTATGTTAATGAACTTTTCAGGATATTGGCTATAGTTTAGTCCCTGACTTTTCCAATATTTAAATTTAGAATGATCAACCAGGAATGAAGAAAAAAATGAATCTCCTGTTGTAAAGCTTAGCTATGACTTCCTTGGAAGAATTATGCCAATTTCTGTGGCCAACTCAAGCCAAAGAAGGTTTTAATGTCGCATTTGCACTTTTAGAAATTTTGGGGGGCTATGAAAAGTCTCATGCAGACAAGCAGAGTGAACTTTTGCATCATAAAGGGAATGTGGCAGGTAACACAATAGTGGCATGTAGTAGGTACTGAAGTAATGAGAGAGAGAGGGAGAGAGAGAGGGAGAGAGAGAGATAGAGAGAGAGAGAGACAGGAATTTCCTGTCATTATGATGTTTCCATTCTAACGATAATAAAAATAAATATGAATAAGTAAAATAAATAGTATGCTAGTGAAAAAGCATTCTGGGGAAAAATTAAGCAGAGCATTAAGGAGATGATAGATGCTTAGATGTAGCAGGGTTTTGGGAGAAGCCTGTTTGGGGAAAGAGCTGAAGGAAGTGAGAGAAAGATTGGTGCTTATTGGAGGAGGAACAATGGACATGCAAGAGGTCCAAGGCATAGGCATGCAAGGTGTGTCCCAGGAAAACACAGATGTCTCTGGAGAAAGGAGAGCAGAATGCCACTCTTTAAGAGGACGGTATACTAGGGAGACACCTTGACACTGGCTTCTGTAATGATTTTTTTCTCATTTAGTTGTTTTTTCTTTTTCTCTCTGCTATGTGTTAGCTCTGCCTCCATCTGTGTTCTCACAAACTTAACATTACTATGTAGATCTGTCAGGGAGTTTGTGACTAAGCTGAAAGTGTTGTTGATGATTTTGGTAAGATAAGATGCAGTTCAAAGTGCTGGACTGAGAGTCTGTAGCCCTGGCTGTTAATCTAGACACTGATAGCAACTAGCTTTGTGAACTACAGTTTCAATACTCAATTTAGATTCCTTGAGTTTATTGCTGGTTTGATGTGGAAATCTACAACACATGTTTTTCTGTAACGTGTTAATGGATTTGTGAGCATTTTATTCAGTCCTAATTTTGCCAGTTCTCAAAGATGATTTGTGAGTTTTGTGTTTACCTAAAAGAAATTCCTGAAGGAAGAGGCCAAATTATATTTGTGATATTTGACATGTTCATAATTGCCAGCATTTATTGAATGCTTGCTGTATGTCATAGGCTATGCCAAATGTTTTACATATACACAGTGTGATCAAAAAAATATAGTTAGTGTTTAAATTATAAAATTTATTCCAGAAAAGGACAAATTGCCATTAACCACCCCCAAATAGTTCCCCGGGCTTTGAGTACCTTTGACCTGTTGTTCTTGCTACTTTTTGAAGCAGTTTTGGAAGTCTTTAGTTTCATTCCCCATCATGACAACAATCTATGCTGCACATTGCTTCTGGTACAGCAATTCCTGTCAAATAAAAATATTATTGTGTGTCTTCATCCACATTATTCACCAAATATGGCACCATATGACTTCTAGCTCTTCCCCTAAATAAAAATGATCATGAAAGGTAAACGTTCTGTGTATATTCAGGACATTGAGACAGTCATGACAGCACAACTAAAGAATCTTAAAGAAGAAGACTTCCAGAATGCTTCAGAAATTGGCAAGAATAATGGGATAAGTGTGTTTGAAGCTAGGGCGAGTATGTTAAAGGCAACAAATGGCAATATGTCTTTTACTCTAAGAAATTTTTAAAAATTTAAACATTCACTGTATCTTTTGATCAAACTTCATATTATCTCACTTAATCATCTTAATCTTCAATGAGTACAATCTGAAAGGTGCAACTTTATAGGTGAAAAAACTGAGATGTAGAAAGAGTTCTTCAAGATTATTTAAAAAATACTAGATTCAGGTCTAAAACTCATGTTTGTCCATTTCAAAGCCACTGACTTATATCCCTGTAATATATGTGATTCTCTATGAGCTCTACAGGAATGACAAATTTCTGGGCCCTTTTGGATGGCTCTTACAAAATTATCACCCATTGGGTTATGAGAGGATAAGAGGGAAATGAACATTAGCAATGTACTCACAAGTGCATGTATTGTTGTTGTTGTTAGGTGCCGTCGAGTCAGTATCCGACTCATAGCGACCCTCATAGGGTTTTCAATGGCTGACTGTTTTCGGGATTGCCTTGGGAGTGGATTGGAAATATCATAATGAGACCTATTAAGTTGTACATTAAAAATTACCAGTAAAAAGTCATGACCCTTTCAGGAGGTATGACTTTCTGTCCTTACCCACCTCTTCTATATAAACTCTCAGATTTCTCTATAAGCCCCAACCAATGAAAATCAAT
The DNA here is from genome assembly GCA_007922755.1 of Pedetes capensis. Classification (NCBI taxonomy): domain Eukaryota; kingdom Metazoa; phylum Chordata; class Mammalia; order Rodentia; family Pedetidae; genus Pedetes; species Pedetes capensis. The sequence continues at coordinate 20,751 of VMDO01011835.1, read as the reverse complement.
TCACAGATCTACCAATGGTAAGACTCCCATTTGGTTCTCTCAAATGATTTGAATCGTCATTTTTAAAGAAGTTGTTGGCTATCTCCTCTATTTCTATGCTAAAAGGTTTTATATTCTTAAATTCAATTCCATGGATTTTTTAGGGGTATAAAAGTTTTAACAACTGAAGAAGATTAAAATATCTATCCACAGTAATCCATAAATGAAAAGCATGAGCACAGGATAACCTTGTACTGCACATTTAAATTGAAAGCTAATAATGAAATGAGACAGATTTCTTTCCCCTTTGCATTCAACCTTTGCTAGTTCAAAGTAGTAAGCTTTGTTCCTTAGTTCCATTGTTTTTTTACTGCAAAGAACTGGCTACATATCTCCTGTGATGTTCAAAAAAAGGGAAGAGGATCGTTCATCAGACAGTTGCCTGGCCTTGCTGAATTCTACCACACTCTTTATCCTTCCCAGTCACTCCTTTTAGCTGACTTTCAGGTTTCAGAGGGATGCCTGCCAAGAAGAATCTATAAGTGCTCTGCAGCTTGCATACATTTATATAATGTGCTTCAAACTTTTATCTAAAATAAGTAGAGAAAATGTTTAAATTTCTCCAAGTTTTAGGAAGAAAAGTCAATTCTGGAAGGGTGAGCTTAGGTTGACAGTCATTACTAATCATTAGGAAAATGGCAAAAGGCAAAACAAAACAGCAATAACATCAACAAGAAAATAAAGCCTCACACACAAACCAGAAACAATGTGAGGATCAGGAGATCAGACAGACATATCTCACAGTCATTTCATAGTTACTGAGTGCCTGCTCTATATCACCTCTGGCATTGAAAATCTTAAGAAAAATGATATTAACTCTATTCTCAGGAAAATTTTGTCTATATTATTCTATCTATCTATCTATCTATCTATCTATCTATCTATCTATCTATCATCTATCTCACGTATGTGTCAGACTGCCATCCTTTGGGGGTTTGTGTATTTCTGTGATACTGAAAGCTATGCCATCAGTATCTCTGATACCAGCAGGCCACCATGGTGGACAGGTTTCAGCTGAGCTTCCAGACTAAGACTAGGGAGAAGGACCTGGCAGCCCTCTCCCAAAACAAATAGCCATTTAAAACCCTATGATTAGCAGAGAAGCACTGTCAAATATAGTGCCAGAAAATGATCCCCCACCCTCCAGGCTGGAATCCATTAAAGAAGTGATTGGGGAAGAGTTGCCTCCTCAAAGTAAAGTTGACCTTAATGAAGAGAATGGAGTAAAGGCCCTGGGACCTTCTTTTGCTAATATGGCACAACTCAAAATGAGAAGAAATACAGTGTCTGCAACAATGGGCTCAAACATAAAGTGATCACATGCATGGCAGGGTTGAGTAGTGTTTTGTTCTGGTAAGTAGGGTTCCTATGAGTTGGATCTGATTTGGTGGCCCCAAATAACAACAAAATCTGCCTATCTAGCTACACACACACACACACACACACACACACACACACTATATATATATATATATATATATATATATATATATATGCATATATATGTATATATACATATATACCCATGCTTTTTTGGTTTTTCAATTTTTAAACTTTTTTAAATTCACAAATAATTTTATATATTTATATGGTACAATGTGATGTTTTTATATAAATACTGCAGTTATATCAAGCTAATTGTATCTATCACCTCAGATACTTAACGTTTTTTGTAATGAGAACATTGAAAATATGTTCTTTAGCAATTTTGAAATATACAATAGATTATCAACTATAGTCACCATGCTGTACAATAATAGATCTTGAAAACTTATTCCCTCTCTTTAGCTGCAATTTTGTGCCCTGTGGACAGCAGCTCTTCATTCTCTATTCTCCAGCCTCTGGTAACCTCTATTCTACTCTCCAATTTATAAGTTTGTCCTTTTTAGGTTTTATGTGTAAGTGAGATGTGGCCATTTGTTTTTGTGTGTCTGGCTCATTTCACTTAGCATAATTTCTTCCAACTCTTTCCATGTTGTCACAAATGACAACATTTCCTTCCTTTTTTGAGGTTGAATAAGATTCTATTGTGTACCTTCACCACATTTATTTCTATCCATCCACTGATGGACATTTACGTTTTATTCAATGTTTTGAAAAATGCTGTAGTGAACATGGTGGTTCACATATCTCCTTACTACACTGACTTAATTTATTTTAGACCTATACAGAGAAAAAGAATGCTGAATCATGTTGTATTCTATCTTTAGCTTTTTGAGGCACATCTATGCTGTCCTCCATAATGGTGTTGTTAGGTGCTGTCAAGTACGGTCTGACTCATAGTGACCCTCATAGGGTTTTCAATGGCTGATTGTTCTAGGATATTTATTTATTTATTTATTTATTTATTTATTTATTTATTTTTGCAGTACTGAAGGTTGAACCCAGAGCTTCGCACTCCCATGCTTTGCAAGTACTGGACCACTTAGCTGCACCCCACCCCATTTTGTTAGTTTTTGAGATAGGGTCTCGCTAAATTATGCAGACTGCCTCTGGTCTTGAACTTCTGATCCTCCTGCCTCTGCCTCCCCAGTCCCTGGAATTACAGTCATGCCCCACCACCAGGTCTTAGGATTTTTTTTTTTTTTTTTTTTTTTTTTGCGGGAATGAACTCCCTGCATCCTCCTGTTTTTGTAGTGCTGGTGTTTGAATCCAGGTCCTCAGAAAGTACAGAGCAGTGCTCTACCAACTAAGCTAAACCCTAGCTTATTCTCCATAAGTGCTGTACAAAATGCATTACCATCAATATTTTAGTTGAATAATCTTTTCTCCACATCCTCTCTAACACTTCTTATTGTTTTTAGTTTTGGTAATAGCCATTCTAGTAGGTGTGAGATGATATTCTCCTTATGACTATAATTTGCACTTTCCTTATTGTTATTAACATACCCTTTTACATTCACTTTAGTATGTGCATACCTACTCCTGATAAGGGCTGGGATTTAGCTCAGTTGGTAGAGTGCTGCGCTGCAGTCTCTGAGGACCTGAGTTCAATTCCTAGCACCGCAAAAATGGGAGAAGGGGCTGGCAATCCACTACCAAGGCAATCCCAAAACAGTCATCCATTGAAAACCCTATGAGGGTCGCTATGAGTCGGATACCGACTAGACAGCACCTAACAACAACAACAACTCCTGATAAATGCATACAGACATTACTTATTCTTCCAACTAATGTGGTACGTAATCAAAACAAAATGCTTATGATCCTTATTGTACACAGTATATACTGCATAGGCAACCAAGTAGGTGATGCAGTCAGTGGTTGGATTTATAGTCTGGTTGCTAAACACAGGAGAACTCACACATGATGTTAATAACTTGAGATAAAATTCAAAATTGGGCTATGTAGACTGTCATATGAAGTTAATTGGACTCAGACATCTGGTAGTTGAAGCCTGGTAGGGCACAGGTAAGTTTAGTAAGTTTACAAGTAAAAGCAGTGTGGAAAGGGCACTAATGAAGGGCACTAATGGCAAAGTATCCAGCCACACGGTTGCTTTCTCTGTTAGGGTTATATGTCATACATTGATGTTAGGATGTCAAGACTGGAATAATGGAATTATTGTAGGAAAAATGTAAAGTCCTTCTTGAAGAAACTGAAATGAGCTTTTCTTTTGTGCAGTAATATATTTTAAGAACCCAGAGATGAGTTCTTGAATGTAACTTCATAGCACCAGTAGAGTAAGAATAAGCGATGACAATGATTCAGTGTCTGCATAGATACCCTTTAGATTTACATTCATTTTATTGTTTAAAATAGTTTGAGTTAGATTTTATCTTGATAAGGAATTAAGACTGGTTAGCATAATGTAGAAGAATGGAAAGGACAAAAAGGAAATTGAAAGTCAGGGACTCTTCAACAGAATGACCAGGGAAATTATGGAGAGTGAATATCCTGAAATTTTCATACTTATAGTAGAGAAACATTTGACTTTAATTACCCTCCCAGTCAAATATTTTGCTTTTATCTTCTTTAATAAAACCCCACAAGAGTCTAGCTTAGTTGAGTTAATTTTGAGATTACGTGGTGAAAGCTAAAGTATATATTATTTAACATCCACAACCGGTAGTGTTTTACTTTATTTTAGAACATTAAAATTTTGTAGATGCTGAGAGAAAATGTATTTTTCAATAACAAAACATCATTTATTTAGCTTATACTGGCTGCCATATGATTTATCTTATGAGTTATTCTACAAACTGCTGCTTTCAGGATAGTAGCTGCCTCCATTTTCTATACCTCTCATTTCTCCTGTCTCTTCATCAGTCAGTCTGTCTTCTTTTTGCTTGTTTATTCCTCTCTCAGAGAAGAGAGACAGAGACAGAGAGATGGAGACAGAGAGACAGAGACAAAGACACAGAGAGACAGAGAATACAGACAGAAACTGGGCAAACTGCTGTTTGGCAGGCTACCCACAAATAATTATAAGTTATCGTTATTATTTTCTTAATGCACTATCATTATGTTTATGTTGTTGTGTGCCAACTAAATGACAGGTTCCATTCTTTATTCACACATAAACTGAAAGCAAGTGGGGATTTTCTTGACACCACATCATAAATGAAAGTCAACTGTGCTGTGAAGTTCCAGTTTCTGATGGTCACATCTTATTCTAATAAAGATCGAGGTAATGGGTGGAAGAGCTTAAATCTGAGTTTATAGTGAGGATGATCCTTTATCATTCCTGACAGATGCTGTGCTCTGAGTAAGCAGTAATGAAATAAGAGCCTCAGGACTCATAAAAACATAAATAAGTTTCCTAGTAACTGATCTTTATTGTAACTGTGCTAGGATTAACCTCAGAACACCAATAGATTTCTTGTCTCAGAACTCTGATGGTAATTACAAGGTAGGTAAGAGACTAACAAAATAATATTAGTATCATTTCAAGGACTAGGTCTTTCCTCAAGTAGCCTCAGAAGCATAGGGCAGGTCTGAAGGGAGCTGTGGACACTATGGAGACTTGTGCAGACTGCATTTCTGGAAAGGCTTCAGACTGCCATAACTTTTGCCAAGAGTCCAGAAGAGCACAGACATAAAGGAGGTGACTCTGAGAAGCATTGCATGTAGAATAAAAGATGAATAGAATCTGAAGGGTAACAGGCTAATAAAGGGCACTTTTAATTATACATTGGAGAAAATCCCAGCTGACATTCTCCCCATTATTCCCTTTGCATCCTCAGTTGCACAAGTTATACTTTCAGTCCTCCTGAGAAAGGCATCTTATGAATCGGCAAGTATCTATATTCCTAACAGGGAAAGGACTTAGAAGATGCTGGAAGGAATATTAGTCATTTTTTATATATGATGTGATGTTCTTACCCATTCTCACTCAATCCCTCTTCTGAACGTCAATCCCCTTTTTGAGCTGTGATTCAATAGCATAGCATCAGATGGGGTTTCCATGAGAATGGTGTCTGCTAGCTTTCCAGTCATGTGCTCGAATCCAATTACTGTCTGTTGAGAAAGATCCTAAGGTCTGGCCTGGGCTCAGAAAGAGTGCTAATAATACCATAGACATGGAAAAGAGGAGTGGCATTGTCTGTGCCACACTTTTCCCTACTCTGTATCTTCAAAGATGTATTGAGGAACAGTGTGATTTAAAAACCTTTTATGGAAATCAGATGCCATCAAGATCAGTGCTAGAGACCTGGAACCTCAACCAGGCTGGCCTTAAATCACAGGGACTATGGGTGATCCTTGACCTTCTTAAAGGAATCTATTCAGATGCCTTTGCAGATATTCAATCTCAATAACAGTGCTTAGCTTTTCTAATGCATTCCAGATATTGCTCTAAGTTTTTGTATATGGATTCTTTTTTTTTAAATCTACAGAACTGCCTTATGATCTAGATGCTTTTATAATGAAGCAACAAGTTTAGAAAAATGAAATAATTCTTCTTGGTTGAAAAACATAGTTAATTCCTGTGCTATTAGATAATGGCACTGATTGAGGTAATTGCTGCTGTTGTTAGGTGCTGTTGAGTCAGGTCTGACTCATAATGACCCTCTATACAACAGAAAGAAACACTCCCTGACCTGACACTATGTCAGTGCTTCTTTTGCTATTCATAGGGTTTTCAATGGCTGATTGTTTTGGGAGTGGGCTGTCAGGCCCTTCTCCCATTTGGGGGGTCCTGGGGATTGAACCCAAGGCTTCAGACTATGCACAGCAAGCACCCCCCCCAAATGAGATTAATTGAGGTAAAAATGGCAGAATAGCCAAGAAGAGACAGTTCAGAAATTGTTCCTTCATATCAATAGGTTTGCCTTGGTACTAACTAGTTCAAATTCTGGCTAGGCATTTTGCATGCATTGTCTCATTTAATCACCACAATGATTCTGTGGGGTAGCTGTGAATATTCCTAAGCAATAACCAGTAGGATCAATTGTTGTTGTTGTTGTTGTTAGGTGCCGTCGAGTCGAGTCGGTATCCGACTCATAGCGACCCTCATAGGGTTTTCAATGGCTGAGTGCTTCGGGGTTGCCTTGGGAGTGGATTGCCAGGCCCTTCTCCCATTTTTGAGGTGCTGGGAATTGAACTCGGGGCCTCAGAGACTGCAGTGCAGCGCTCTACCCACTGAGCTAATCCCAGCCCCAGTAGGATCAATAGCAATAGTTAAAACTACATTTATACAAAGGAACAATTTTATTCCAATTTTCTTTCATGACTACATTTTGAATATTACCTTTCTGACAACAGGAAAGCAAATGGGCAGGACAGTGGGAGGTCCATGTTTATTCCTGATAATGGAACAATTCATTAAAACTTTGCTGTCATACCAGGGTAAAGGAGATCTGAAAGTGGTGAGGTGCTATATTTATCTGCTTTTATTGTCAGATAATTCAAAATGTAACTTCGATGCAGGAAAATATAAATCTTACTTACCTGTATAAATTATTGTTTGTGTGGTTTCTCTTTTGTCAATTTTTATAGTTTATTTTAAGGGCCACAAGCAGCAATGGAAATGAAAATAGCAGAGTGAAAGAGGATTTCTATATGTTATGTCTCCACTTCCTCACATAAACCATCTCTAGAGAATCTAGTTCAAGTTGATTTATTTACATTAGAACTTTAATTCACCATTTTTGTTTTGTCTGGTGAGGTCAAGCCATGTTATGTTCATTTTCTGCCATTTGTTAGAAAATTCACAAACAATTGGTCAGTAATTCATAAAAATGGGAAACAGATCACAAAAATTGTCCTTCAAATTCTTACCTTACAATTATTAATAGTGAATGGCTGCTTCCACTCTCTCACATACCACCTCTTTGCACAGGCAAGAACTATGCTTCTTAATTCCTATAATTATTCCTCTGCTTAGTTTGAGACATTGAAAATTCTGAGAAGGCTTTATTGGCAGGAACCTAGTCATTCCTGCACTGTTTCTAGAGATAAAATGGCTTATAATTGTCAAATAAACATTGCAGAAGGCGATTGTTTTGGTCTAAACTCCTGTACTGAATTCAATGGACAGACTGAAAATCAAAATGGATTCATGCATGCTAAAGTGCCATATTGCCAAATGGAAGCTAACTTATCTGACCACCTTGAAATCACGAGAGAACTATATTTCCCAAACAGACCAGTTTCAGTTGCCTACAATAAAAATGTAATGTGAAGTGATCTGATGTTAACCAATCAGATACCTTTCTATCATTCTGTCTTCTTGCCCCTACCTAGCAAAGGAAAGTATCTTTGAAGTGGCCAATCTGTTGTATGTTTTTTGTTTCTACTTTTTTCAGCTCTACTCTGTCTATAAAATCAACCTCTTCTGTTCAGCCCATCATAACACATTTCTATTTTATGGAATGTAGTGTTACCTGGTTCTAGAATGGAAAATAAAGCCAATTAATATCATTAAACTAAATAGTCATACTTTTTGTCCTCTGACATAACCAACAAGTGGAAGAAAGGAGGACAAGGCCTTGGTATGAAATGGAAAGCATCCAAAATTCCTACATAAACTATAACTGCAAATTAAATAGAAGACAAGATTGGCAAACACCATTCTCTAGTGAATAGGACCTGGGCTTTGGACTCCCAAAGTGCCAGGGTTCATATCCTGTGACTGCTTTGAACTAACTTGGCAACTCTGAGTAGGTTATGTCTGTGAAATTATATCTGTGAATTTATAACATCAGTGACATTGTGACCATGACAATTGAGGGTTTTGTTCTTCTTGTTATGTGCTATCAAGTCAAATGGGTATCCAGCTCATAGCAACCCTATGTGCAACAGGTGAAACACTATAGTCAGTGCTTCTCTAGTATTCATAGGGTTTCAATAGCTTATTGTTTTCGGGGAGTGGGTTGCTGTGTCCTTCTCCCAAGCCTACAGCACCTGGTGTTCCTAGGCGGTCTCCCATCCAAGGACAAACAAGGCCAGACCCTGCTTAGCTTCTGAGATCTGATGGGATCAGATGCCACAGTAGTATGGCTACAGGCTTTTGTTGTTGTTATTAGGTGCCATTGAGTCAAGTCCAACTCATAGTGACCCTATATACAGCAAAACAAAACACTCCCTGATTCTGTGCCAGGCACACAATCTTCTTTATGTTTGAGCTCATTGGTGTAGACACTGTTGTAGACCATCTGGTAGAGGGTTTTCCTCTTTTTCATTGACCTTCCACTATCCCAAACATGATGTCTTTCTCCAGGGATTGGTCTTTCCTGACTATATGTCCAAAATACATAAGATACAGTCTAGCAATCTTTCTTGCAAGGAGCACTCTGGTTGCACTTCTTCTAGGAGAGATCTGTTGGTCCTTTTGGCAGTCCATGGTATATTTTAGTGATCATTAAATAAGATAACACACTTGAAGTGTCTGCACATAGTTGTTAAGAGTCATTCTTTTGGAACTTCCTACTCTCTCAAAAAGAAGTGCAGGTTTTAATTTTTTCTCTAGGTGCTTAACACTTCTGGACAGGTATTTTGTTTATAATAACAAATAGAAACTCAACCTCCCTCTCTCCCCCCACACACTGCTATGGTTTGGATCTTTACTGTGTCCCAATTGCTCAGGTGTTGAAGGCTTAGTCACAGTGCAGCAACATTCAGAGGTGGGGCTGTTGGGAGGCAATCGGATTGTGATTACCCTGATGTGATTACCCTGTTAATTCATGCATGAATTAACACATTTATGGAGTCATAGCTTAATGGGCTTTGGGGGAGGTACTTTTGTTATCAAAGCAAGCTCTCTACTTCCACACCACTGTGAAGTGAGTAATTTTGCTCCTCCACACAATCATCCACAATGTCCTGTCTTACCACAGGTCCAGAAAGAATGGAGCCAAGTGACCACAGACTAAAATCTCTGCAACCATGATCCAAGATAAATATTTCCTCCTTTAAGTTGATTTACTCAGATATTTTGTCACAGCATGGAAATCTGACTAATACATACACAAAACAACAAATAAAATCTTCCCTTCACAAGAGGGAGTTGCTGTTCTTTGGTGAGGAATGTTGCTATCCACTTTCAGATATAGCAGAAGAGTAGTCAAATTTTTTTAGTTTTCTAGTCTCTGGCAATCAATTTATTTTATCTTCTCTAATTGTTTGGTTCTCCTTTTTCCTTAATAAGAACAAATAAATGTCCTTTTGGGATGTCCTTCCCTCCCACATTTTTTTTTTCAGTACAAATCATTCAGATTGCTTGGCTCTCAGTTTCTGGTTCTAGGATTAGATGTAAATAAGTGTGACTGACAAAAAAGAATTCAAGAATATCTTATTTGATATTATTGGAAAGAAATTATTTTTCTTAAAGGATAGTAAGCTAGGTGTGCTACCATATGAAATGTCAGCATTACATATAAGAAGTTGTCTTGTACAGAGAAACAGGGGTACCTCACAGAGACTTACACACATATACAGGATGCTATAAGAGCACAACCAAGGGACATCTACCTAAGGCAGCAAACCTTGCTTTAGGAACTCATCAAAGCTTTCCAGAACAGGAGGTCTGAGTGAGTTAGCTAAAAAAAGAAAAGAAAAGAAAAGAAAGAAAAGGAATGTGAAGCATGCTATGGAGATGGAAAGGCATATGCAAAGTGTGCAAAGGTGTATTATTAAAGAAATTTCAAATAATAGACATAGGAAGAAATTAAGAATAGCTCGAGACACAGGTTGTGAGTTCCTGGCTCAGTCTGTAAGGTTATAGAGCCTCACATAATGTTTTCAAATTTATTTTTAAATCTGTATCCTTTAATTGCAAGAGTGAGTCATGATGTCAAAGGCAAATCAGGAATGTAGATTAGTAGGAGGTCTAACTTCTGAGGAATGAAAATGGAAATCTTTGAAAGATACATAATTCAAGGAAATGAGATGGAATACAATTATAAAGAGATATGGTGAAGTCAGTCAACTTGGCACATACCTCTAGTCCCAGTGACTCAGAAGGCTGAGGCAGGAAGATTGTGAGTTCAAGATCAGAGGCAGCCTGTGCAACTTAGCAAGACTCTGTCTCAGGAAAAAAAAAAAAGCAGGGGCAGGAAATGCATTTCAGAAACAAAGGACTTGCTTAGCCCCGAGTTCCACTCTCAGTACAAAACAAATGGGGGGGGGGGGTAATAAGTAGCATCTATTGACAGTCAGGGGCTGGGATTTAGCTCAGTGGGTAGAGCACTGCGCTGCAGTCTCTGAGGTCCCGATTTCAATTCCCAGCACCTCAAAAATGGGTGAAGGACCTGGCAATCCACTCCCAAGGCAATCCCGAAAGAGCCAGCCATTGAAAACCCTATGAGGGTTGCTATGAGTCGAATACCGACTCGACGGCACCTAACAACAACAATTGCCAGTCAGAGGGATCTAAATCCTTAGGCAGTAAAGAGAGACACAGTCTCGCTTTTATAATAAATTTTCTTAAGCTGTCCTTGTGTGTCCGTTATTCTCCACTTCTATGTCTTTTCCCTTTTTTAAACTCTGTCAGGCAACATTCTACACAATGCATTGCATATGCTTTTCTTATTTGTACCTAACCCACCATTATGATTCATGTATTCCACAAATGTGCTTTTGTCATTTTCTTGATTCACACACATAATGTCTATACATGAAGAAATGTCCTTAAGTGACAAAGACTATATATTTGGAAATGACTTTGGTAGAAAATTTTAAGGACCTGCAGGGAACAGCTTGGGTTCCTGAAAGAAGTGCCACATCTGTCCCTTGTTGTTCTTGTTATTAGGTGCCCTCGAGTCATGCCCTACTCAAAGCCACCCTCATAGGGTTTTCCCTGGCTGATTGTTTCGGTCTTGCCTTGGGAGAGGATTACCATGTCTTTCTCCCATTTTGCAGTGCTGGAAATCGAACCCAGGACCTCAGAGACTGCAGAGCGGTGCTCTATCAACTGAGCTAAATCCCAGCCCTATCTATGTCCCTTAGCATATAATATTTCAGTTGATTTTTATTCTGACCACGAAGTAATATTTATTCTGACCACAAAGTAATGACAACGAAGAAAAATTGTAATATTTTCTCAACACATCAATTTCCAATTAAATCTTAGTTTTTAGTTTTGGCACAGGCATACAGTTTCAAACAAAGACATAGCTGGATAATTTCCACGATGATATTTCATTGCTCTTACATAAATTATATCCTTTTTAATCTTATATTGCACTTATTATAAACTAGTATAGTAAAAATGAACATGGATTTTTGAAGACAGGCAGTCCTAGATTCAAGTCTGTGACCTTTAAATTTAACTTGTCCAAATCTTCATTTCCTTACTTAAATAGTGAAAATAATAATACATCGTGGTAGATGTTAAGCAAAATAAGGCACATAAACCCATATTCTCCCTTGTATAGAAAAAGGTTACAAATATCAGCTTTATCTTCCTCCTGTTAACCTAAGCACTCTTTTTGGGCAGCAATATCTCATCCTTTGATCTAAATTCCTTTCAAAGCATCCAGCTGAGTGCTAAGTAAGTAGTGGGAATTTAATAAAAAGTGAAAGGATGGATAACAATGAACATACTCCTGGAAGAAGTAACTTAGTCATCAATGTTTTGGAATATATCGAAAGGATGGCAGGAGATGGAAAATCAGAAAAGAGTATCAGGGTGTGGGGTGGATGTGGGTGTGGTGGTGGTAATAAGGCTGGGATGTCCAATTAAATCAAACTTCGGTGTTCTTGCCAAAGCACAATTTTACCTGTCATAAATTGAAACAAGAGTCTAACCTGCCTCTGTTGTTTGGTGGAATGGAAGAGGGTCCTATTCCTTTTAGAACAAAGAATAACATCTGGTTACAACCTAGAAACCAGATGTGACACTTCTTTCAGGAACCCAAGCTGTTCTCTGCTGGGTCCCACAGCCATTAAAGGGTATGTGGTGTGGTTTGCAGGGCAAAGACCTGAAATTAGGGACATGTCACAGAGTATTACGTTCAGTCCCGAGGTGCTCGAATCACCCAACTTAAAATCTCCCTGGAATAAATCTTTTTCCTGGGTGTCCCTGATGCTATAGTTAAATGCTTCCTATGGCCATGGAAATTACATGGTGCAGTAACTAATTACAGGTTATAAAAATGAAAAGAGAATAGGGCAGTAGCCCTAGAGCAACAACTGAGAAGACAGAGTCAGGTGTGGACCTAAGCTAAATGGCTTCCTGACAGAGCTCTTCAAGGTCTCCAGGCAGTCTTTTATTTTAATTAATGTTTGCAAAGATTAGCAGCTTCTTGAAGCCTGCAGGTATAGAATGGGACTGAAAAGAATCAACTTTGTAACAGATACTGAGTTTTCCAGACCCAAACCAACTGTAATCTAAGAGTTTACAGTGTAGTTTAGTTTTAATTATTTACTGAAATTTCTCCTGTAATTAGAAACAAATGGACCTACTTCACATTACGGATAATATGAAGATGATGCTCCGAGATATTTGCTCTTTCAAGCATTTCTTACATTTCTAGCACCCCCCCCACCCCGTGCCTATTCCTGAGATTCTATTTATGATGTCTTCACAGTCAGATCATTAATAAATGCTTATGGTTTAATTATTTTTGGAACATATACTGCATTTGATTCTGTCATTTTTCTACTTAACTTTCCCTAATCTTTCAAATCAGATGACCTGTCAAACAGATATATAAAACAGAGATTTTTCTTTAAAGACTTTCTTACCACCCATTTTTCCTAGTAGGTATTCAAAAAGATATCTATCTCACATTGCATTCTGAATCAGATGATTTTAGAAAGTAGTTGTACAGGAATAAACACATGCTATGATTCTAAAGGACATTTTCTAATGTATGTGGAATTTAAATCATTTTTTTAAAAGACAAATGCAATTAAGATAGGTAGACAGGTGGAGTGAGAGTTTGCAAGCCTGGATCATGCAGAATCTTAAATGGCAGACTGCAAGAAATCCCTTTGAGTCCACCAGAAGCTTCAACATAGGGAGAAGAAATAACTAAGAGTGCTTGACCAGTATGGTTTGTCAGGTGAAGAAGACTTTGATTTGGGCCTGAGGTTGTCAGACTTTTATTCTGTAGAGAAAAGAGAGTTGTCATTCATAGGAGAAATAACTTCAGAAGATAATTCTGGCTTGAGGGTACTAAACATGGTTAAAATGAAGGGACCAAATTCAGGACTTCTGATTACCTGAAGTTTCTAATGGCTCACCAGTTGACACAGTAGGGATGTAAGTAAGTAAGGCAAAGAGACAGATAGGGAGAGGGATTGAAGACATGTTGTAAAGAACAGTCTCTCTGTGAATACATTCTCTCCTCGGAGTTCTGCTTTTTCTTATTTCCTTTTCTCATGAAGCCATATACACATTGTACACATACTGAGCAACTCCACAGATACTTGAGAGGCAGAAAGAGATTGGTTTAGAGAAAAAAATGTTGGGTTTAGGGCAGAAGGAATTGCTTTCATGTTTTGAATTTATCTCTTACTATCCATGTAACCAAAAGTAACTTTCATTACTCTTTGATGATCAATGTTCCTCATTCGAAATAGTCTCATAGGGTTGATTTTTGTATTTCTATGACTTTACAACTCTACACATTTTCCCCAGGTAACTGTGTTTAATACTTTGTCTTCTACTCCCACTCACATAGTCTCCAAACTATGCCATCAATCCATATTTTGCTCCAAATTCCAGACCATCATACTGTCTTCCCTGGCATCTCTTCTGATAAGCAGAAACATCTCAAAATTCACAGATAAATTCCTTCCCAACATCACCAAGAGCTGACCACTCCTCTGTAATATTTATCCTAATGAACAGAACTCCTACATTTCAAACATTTCCTTTCCCAGAGGAATTTGTAGCTCAACCTGCTATGGGGTGGGGATATCAGAAATGTAAAGATGGTTGAAATCTTAATTGGTTAAACCTTCCTCAGGCAGTGTTATGTTATTACCTATATTTATACTGTTATTACTGTTTATGTTTCTCACAAATTCATATGTTAAAATCATAAGCCTAAAATGACAATATCAGGAGGTCCTTTAGAAGGGACTAGGTCATGGGATGGAGCCGTCATGAAGAAAATTGTTGTTGTTGTTGTTTTTAGGTGCCATCCAGTCAGTATCCGACTCATAGCGACCCTCATGGGGTTTCCAATGGCTGACTGTTTTTTCGGGATTGCTTCGGAGTGGATTGCTAGGTCCTTCTCCCATTTTTTGCGGTGCTGGGAATTGAACTCGGGACCTCAGAGACTGCAGCTCAGCGCTCTACCAACTGAGCTAAATCCCAGCCCTTGAAGGAGATTAGTGCCATTATAAAAGAGTCCTCAGAAAACATGCTTGCCCCTTTCACCACATGAGGACACAGCTAGAAAGTACCATATGTGAGGAAAGGTGCCTTCACTACACACTAATGTTACCTTTACCTTGGACTTCCCAGCCTCCAGAACTGTGAGAAATAAATTTCTGTTGTTTATAAACTTTTGTAATTTAAGGGATTTTGTTATAGCACCCCAAACAGATGAAAACAAATATATTTTTATATCCTTATATAATCTATAAAATATATATTTCAAGACCCCATTGTTTAAACAAGTGAATAATTTCAATGAAAAAAACGAGGTGTAATGAGACATTAGCATGAAAAAATGTATTAGGTTTAGGAAAATAACCAGATATTAATTAAACCTGAATATCTACATGACCAGCTACCTTTCCTAATTAAAAATAATCTAGACTAAATAATCTTATATTTTTAATATTTTGTAGCAGTTTACTAAGTCCTGATATAAAAAGAAGAATGAATACTTATCTAATGTACATTGTGATCAGGATGAAAATGCACATATGCACACTGACATACATACCCTTCCACACAAGTGGCTGAAATAACTCTCTCTCAAACATAGAAATTCAGGATGCCATATGCTGTCATAAACTGAGGAAAGGGGCCATGTTCCCTGTGGCATCCAATCCCATCAGATCTCAGAAGCTAAGCACGGTCTGGCCTGGTTAGTACTTGAATGGGAACACCTGGGAACACCACATGCTGTAGCCTTGGGAGACAAATGTGGCAACTCACTACCAAAAAAAAAAATCAATACGCCATTGAAAACCCTATGAACATCAAAGAAGCACTGACAATAGTGTTTTGCCCATTGTACATAGGGTCGCTATGAGGTGGACACCAACTAGAAGGCATGTAACAACAACATGTTAACTCTCTACATTTTCTGGAGCTGTCTTCCATGACTTTCATCTACAAATCTCAAAAGATCAAAGGGATACCTATGTTTACAGAATCTCAGAGATGATGAAATCTGATAGGGCACCAGATATAAAAGGAGAAAAAACTTGAACTCCCCTTTGAATGGATATAAATGATGTATTTTTAGTCTGCCTTCCTAAAACCAGAGTGGAAGAGATCCCTACAAAAATCTTGATAAATTACTATTACTATATCCAACTCCTATTAAGAATGACATGACAAACTGAGCTAGCAAAATTATGACTTCTCATTTTTTAAATTTATTTTAATAGCTTTGCTGAGTATAATTTACATATCATAAATGTTTACATTAATATAAAGGGTTGTTGTTGTTGTTAGGTGTTGTAGAGACTAATCTGACTCATAGTGACCTTCATAGGGTTTTCAATGACTGATTGCTTTGGGATTGCTTTGGGAGTGGACAGCCATGCATGTCCTTCTCCCATTTTTGTCATGGTAGGGATTGAACCTGAGTCCTCAAAGAGTGTAGCATGACACTCTACCAACTGAGCTTTTTTAAAAATGTTATTTAATATGTTCATAAGATTTCATAACTATCACCAGTGCCTAATTTTAAAACACAATCTGATTTTCAGTCCATTAGAATCCCAGTTTACCTTAGCAGTCATATCTATTTCCCTCTCTTCCCCAGCCTTAAAAATCATTAAGCTACTTTATATCTCTGTTGATTTGCCTATTCTGGACAATTAACATAAATTGAATAATGGAGAGTGTATTCTTTTGTGTGTAGTTTCTTTCACATGTTGTTGTTAGGTGCTGTTCAGTCCAGTTTGACTCATAGCGACCCTCAGGGTTTTGCAAAAGCTGATTGTTTCAAAAGTGGGCTTAGGGTTTTTCAAAAGCTGATTGTTTCAGAAGTGGGTGGCCTTGTCCTTCTCTCATTATTGCAGTGCTGGGGATTGAGCCCAGGCCCTCAGGGAGCTCAGAGCAGCACTCTACCAACTGAGCTAAACCCCAGCCCTTCTTTCACATAGGATTATGTTTTCAACCTCTTGTAAGTTTTAGCCATGTATCAGCACTCCAGTCATTTTACCTCTCAGTCATTCCATTGTATGGATATTGTTGTTGTTGTTGTTGTTGTTGTTGTTGTTGTTGTTGTTGTGTGCTGTAGAGTCAGTGTCCAACTCAAAGCGACCCTATATACAATAGACAAAGCACTATTGTCAGTGCTTCTCTGCTATTCATACAGTTTTCAATGGTTGATTGTTAGTAGTTGGTTTCTGGGCCCTTCCTTTAAGCCTGCATCATCTAGTGCTCCCACATGGTCTCCCATCCAAGTACCAACCAGACCTGACACTACTTAGCTTCTGAAATCTGATGGGATTGGATGCGACAGTGGCATAGCTGCAGACTTGTATGTATCTATGACATTGTATTTCTTTATTCATGAGAATACAGATATTTGGGTTCTTTACTGTTGTGGCAATTATGAATAACGCTGCCATGAACATTTGAGTACAACTGGATTGACTGTATTTTGTTTTTACTTTTAATTGTTTCTGAGACTTGTTAATCTTGTTGTTGCTGTTAGGTGCCCTTGAGTCGAGTCCTACTCATAGGGACCCTTATAGGGTTTTCAATCACTGACTGTTGCAGGATTGCCTTGGGAGTGGGTTGCCACGTCCTTCTCCCATTTTGCGGTACTGGGAATCAAACTTGGGACCTCAGAGACTACAGAACAGCCCTCCACCAACTAAGCTAAATCCCAGCCCCTGTCTGGTCTTAGTGTTCTTTATTTATATCCTTATCTAATCAATGATAAATATCAGTGAATTGTTTTCTGACTTGGTTGTTATTTCACATTCTTGATGTATAATTTACAGTAAAAAAAAGTTATGATTTTGCTGATTTTGATTTTTGAGTATGCAGGCATACCATCCCGGCATCTGATCCCATCAGATATCAGAAGCTAAGCAGGGTCAGGCCTAGTTAGTACTTGGATGGGAGACCACATGGGAACACCAGGTGCTATGTGCTTGGAAGAAGGACCTGGCAACCCACTCCGAAAAGAAATCAGCTATTGAAAACTCTATGAATAACAGAGAAGCACTGGCATAGTTTCAGGCATGACACAGAGTGGGGAAGTATTTCATCTTTGGTTCATAGGTGCATCATGAGTTGGACTCAACTTGAAGGAACCTAACAATACCCACAATTTATGTATACTTTTGTCACTTGTACTTTCAATGTCAGATGTTAAATAGCATTTCTTAACCCAAGGTTGTAATTATTTACTCTTCTATTTTATTGTATGTTTTAAAAATAATTTTAGGCCTTAAATTTGAGTTCATAATTTATCTTGAGTTAAAATTTGTATAAGGCCTAAGGAAGGCAATAATTAATTAGTCTGCATGTAGATGTTCTAACATTTGTTGAAAAGCCTGTTCTTTCCTCATTCAGTGGTCTTTGCACTCTTGTTAAAATCAATTGGCCATATGTGTAATGATTATTTTAATGGACTCTTAATTCCATTCCATTAATCTATATGTCTGTTCTTATCCAAGAGCCACACTGTTGTGAATACTGTACATAGAAGTAAGATTTGAAATTAGAAAGTTTGAGTCTTCTGGGTTTTTTTGTTTTGTTTTGTTTTGTTTTTAATATTGAGATTGTTTTGGCTAGTCTGGTCTCTTGCATTTCCATATGAGTTTTAGGACCAGCCTGACCAATTCTATCACAAACATGTGGATTGAACTTTTGATAAGGAATCCATTAGGTCAAAACTTTAATATAGATCATTTGCAATATTACCATTTTAATAATATTAAATCTTCCATCAATAAACATGGGTGTTTTTCACTTTTTAGGTCTTGCCTAGTTTCTTTCAGCAGTATTTTATAGTTTTCTCTGTGTTGTAGACAGAAAAAGTCTTGCACTTCACTGGTCAAATTTATTTATATTATTTTGGTGCTGTTTTAGAATTATTTTAAATTTCATTTTCAGCTTAGTTGTTGCTAGTATATAGAAATACATTTTTTTTACCTATTGATCTTATATTCTGTAACTCTGATGATAGATACATGTTTGACATATATGCCTTGTTTGAATTGAGGGTGTGCCCTTCTGTTTCTACTTTGTTGACTGCTTTTGTTTTAAAAAGATGTTGGCTTTTACAAGTGCTTTTTCTGCTTCTATTGAGATGTTCCTGCTTTGTTCCTCATTGTATTGAGATGACATCTTAGAGTAATTGATATTTTAAGTGGAGCCACTCTATTCTTGTGCTAAGTCCCATTTAGCCTTAGTGTATAATTCTTGTTACATATTGTTGGATTCTTTTTGTCTATTGTATGTGGAGTTGTTTTCTTAATTTCATTGTATTATTTTCAATTCTAAGATATAACATTAAAATTATTTCTATCTTTTCTTTTTTATATTTATCTCGCCTTTACCCTTCAATCTGCAGCCCTATCACTGTAGTATCTGATCCTGTCAGATCTTGGAAGATAAGCAGGGTCAGGCCTGGTTAGTACTTGGATGAGAGACCACCTGGGAACACCAGGTGTAGGCTTGAGACCTGATAGCCCACTCCCAAAAAACAATCAGCCAGTTAAAAACCCTATGAATAACAAAGAAGCACTGGCAACAGTGTTTCACCTGTTCTACACAGGGTTGCTATGAGTCTGATACCAACTTGATGGCACCTAACAACAACAACAACTCCGTCCTTCTAGGGCATTTGAGAATTTACACATGAAAAATCTACATTTTATGACTTTTATGAGATTATGTACCTGGTATATGATGGAGCATAATTTTTATTTTAGACAACTTTTACTTCAAAGCTTTTTATTCACTACACATAATGATATAGTATCTTTTTTGTATATATCTAGAAAACCTAGGGTATTCTTGGAGACTGGGTGAAATGTACACCTGTGATGGGTTTGTGAGACGTCCACTCAGAGGGAATACTTGAGACTCCAGCTTACTAACCTGCTCCTGTGATCTCAGTTGGCTCCTTCGAGTTTATGAGTAAAATTAAGTTGAAGTGGCAGAGAAAAGGTACAAGAGCAAGAGGAAAAAGTAAACCTGAGAACATGTGTTTTTGAAATGGCATGCTATTTACCCAATTTCTGCCCTGGGCTGCTTGCCTATGTGTAATGCTCTCAATGTAGTACTCTTCTCTCTAAATAAGCTGCATGGACAGAAATGTGAACAACAGGTAAAGAAACCAATCACAAACACAATCAGAGTGACCAATTCCAGAGAAAGGGCCAGTGCTGAGGGGTTAGAAATTTCCATTTCCCATGGCCCCGCATAAAAGTAAGGAAGAGTGGCCCCTTGTCATGAATAAGCAGCTCTGTTCACCTCTTTATTCCTTCCCCTCAGGACAGAAAAAATGGAAATGAGAAAATCACATTTCTCTCTGTTTTACTTTCACATTCCAACCTGACTTAATTTTTCTAAATTAAAATGGACACTATCAAGTAAAGGTCAATTCATCCTTTGTACATTTGTCATTGATAGTAAATTGACATCTAGCTTTCTTTGCTTCCAGTTCTTTTACCAATCATGATGTTTGAAGATGCCATCGGCTTTGGCCAGTGGAGTGTAGAATGACTATACAAAAATACATGTAATCAATAGCAGAAGAAAGAAGCAATTAATATTTAGTTCAGTATATTTATTGCTTTACATGCATAATAGCCCTGTAATGAAAATCTTCACTAGGTTTAATACCATACTATTAACTGTAGAGTTAATGACTTTTCTGTAGGAAAAAATGAGACAATTATATTATACATTTCTGCTTGCTCAGATGTTTTTGGTTCCTTTGGATATAGAAGTTTTCCAAGTTAGCCTCTTGTTGTTGTTGTTAGGTGCCGTCGAGTCGAGTCCGACTCATAGCGACCCTATGTACAGCAGATCGAAACACTTGCCGATTCTGTGCCAGGCAAACCATCTTATTTATGTTTAAGCCCATTGTTGCAGACACTGTGTTAATCCATCTGGTGGAGGGTTTTCCTCTTTTCCGTTGACCTGCCATTCTTCCAAACATGATG